>JAATLQ010037317.1:0-51627 GCA_013421005.1 Heliconius erato x Heliconius himera
CTAACTTACTTATTATATTACATTTCAACATCCGCTAGATGATGCAATTGTTTATGGTAATTGATACAGTTGCTTATGTTAAACGATACATAATTATACTTGATAACAAAAAGCTTATGTTAAACGATACATGTTTATACTTGATAACAAAGAGCTTATGTTAAGGGTTCTGCGAATATACCAGAGCGGCCAACGGAATGTACTTGCTCAGCACTTTGGGATGACGTAACTACCTACTACCTAGTTGTATAACCAAAAACTTTTTATTAAATATTACAAAAATAAATAAAATTTCAAAGATTTAGATTACAAAGTTATTTGTGTATAATAATATTCCCTAAATGAACATTTACATAACATGATACATATAAACACAACATATAATATAACATAAATATTTAAATAATATTCTTAAAAATATCGTATAGTCCAAGCGGGCGAAGCCGCGAGCGGTCCGCTACTTTGAAAATAAATTGAGCAACTTTACTAGGTACTAAGAATGTTATTGAATGTGGCATTGAAATTTGCAGATAAAATTGAAGGTCATCTCCTTGCTTTACTATACAGAAAATATTTATTCGACCATGACCGATTTGAACCTTTAACTCTAAAATAGGCCGTCGTGGCCCAGTGACACAAGGGTGTGACCGTAACGGGACGGTTGTGGGTTCGATCCCCAGTCGAGGGAATGAAATATTTATTTAAATTTATATTTTCATCTTCGCTCTTGTGTCGAGGCAAAGCGCGGCGTTGAATTCCGCCACTCAACACGCAATGCCTCCAAAAAAAGCTGGTGAAATTGTGGAATGGAAAGTCTTAACACTAGGTTCCCTCTGCCTACCCTGTTGTGTGCGGGATACAGCGTGATGCTGATTAACTCTAAAATATTAGGATAAGTAACCTAGAACCTAGATTCTTTAATAAATAACCTATTCCTAACTTGGGTATTATTAATTAATTATCTCCACGATAAATTTTGATAAATTAAAGTAATATGTATACCCCACTCAAAGACATCAATTAGCGTTTAATTATCAAAAAATCATCCCAATTCGTGTAAATAAAACGATCATATAACCTATAAAATATTGACTCGTACAAATATGTACCTACATACATATGTATATATTTTCCTTCGTAACTCAAAACACAGCGTCTGCGATCCTCATTCGGGCAAATAATTATATTTAATTTATTTATATTTTGATAAAAAAAGCTCTGACTGACTTTTTAATCAATTATAATACTACACTCACAGCAAAATATCTAAAAATTTATAAATTTTATTAAATGGAATAGAGTTTTGATAAAAATCGTATTCATAAATGTAGCAGGGTAGATAGAGGAAGCTAATGTTAAGACACTTTGTTCCAAATTCTCAATAGGGAATGTTACTAAAAAATGTAGGCTTATTTTTTATTAGAGGGGAGAAATAAAAAACATAATTTAAGTATAATCATTCTCCTAGCTGTGAACTCACAACCAACGCGTTTACAGTCCCACTGCGACACCATGACCATTGGACTTTCTATTTCACTTGCTGAATTCTGGAGGCATTGCGTGTTGAGTGTCGGAACTCAACGCCACGCTCGGCATCGTTACCAGAACTCGGCTCTACTCTAATAACTCAGTGAGGGTTTTAATATTAGGTTCCCAGGTTCCATCTGCCTACTCTGCTATGTGCGGAACACAATGATTCCAATAATTTTACATCCAAGTGTTTAGATATCAAATAATGTTAGTCTTATTTTAATGTTAGTATGTAATATTTTACTTAATGCCATTCTTTGCTTGTTATCAAGTTTTTGGATACGAACTCCGATTCAGATGAAGGACTCCGCCACCATCTTCCATCTCTATTTTTGCTATAATCGTCCAATTTACTGCCACCGTATGTCACCCACCGTCTTATTAAAAATAATACACTGTATTTAAAATATTTAATAACTATATATGGATTTAATACAAATAATTGCGTATGATTTAAGCGTGAAATACTTATGTTAGAATCAGTGCTAATGAACAGATGCCATCAAAGGTTAAATGGTGTAGATCGATGTTTCGACCATGAGAACTACTGCAAGGGAAAGGGATTATCTGCAATTGATTTCGATCATCGTAAGGATATCGAGGCGTAGTGAGATATTGTTTATCTATAAATATTATGATTGTTAGTTTGATTAAGCAGGGTATAAATAATTTATTTATTTCATTTGTTAAGCATTTCAGTTCGGCCACTCTACAGGCAACTTAACGAATTCAGGAGGAGAGAGGACGCATTGTGCCAATTCTAAGTTCTTCCTCAGTACCGTGATATGAATGAAAAGACATTAAGTTAAGTTAAGTTTCAAGTGTCTTATTATTTATAATGCTTCTTTTATTAGGCGGCAGTAGTCCACAGTGATACGCTACTCCGTTCTTCAATACATATCATTGATAACCATCAACCAGCTGAATAACAACTGACAACACAACGACGCACCTATCTTTGAAAGGTTTGAAGAGAAGTTTAGAAATAACTATTTGTAATGATTCTAGTTAAATTTTATGAAATAAATATATAGTACCATATATATAGACAATTTCGATATAATTTACATAATAATCAACAATCAATGGAATCGTCCTCGGTCCATCACACGTTTAAATCCAAGGCTAAAGTTATTACGGACGTTCACTTTTAGTACATAAAACGTATGAATGGCCATTTATTTGTTCTTTTCGTAACTCCTTTCTATTACTTCAAATTATTATCGTGACACGTTGAAGAAATCTTATCTTATCAGCACTTGGATCTGTTCTGCTCTGCACGTCTCAAGTCGAGCTGCAAGAAAGCCGTTGACGCCGTTGACATCAGCGGCTTGTCTTGCAGGCTCCCGCCGCTGTGGTTGATTGTAGTCTCTGTATCATAAGGACAGTGGCGGTCGAGGAAAAGCACCTTGAGGTTTTAATAAATTATCTTGAAACGGCCTACATATGCCAGTCCACGAGGTCCATGTAAGATCCAGTTTCGAATCAGGCGTAACAGAATTGTAATCATGTAAAAAAAATATTAAAATAAATCTATGCAATATATATTGAGGAATATTTTTAGTCTACTTTGCCAAATTAGATATTTAAGTTACTATTCTAAGCAACGGTCTTACAATGTGATATTAAAATTTAGTCATAAACCTAGATTCAGAAACAACAAGATAATTTGGTCTCTGGTAAAATTATAAAAATTCTGATTCAAAAAACCTCAAAATATGTGAATTTTATATAATGTTTTTTCATGATATAAAAATGTGATGCGAAAAATATATTTTTTAAAATTTTTAAAGTACTTACGTAAAAACACTTACGTAAAACGTTCAAATAAGCCATACGTTCATTTGAACGTATGGCTTATTTGAACTTTTTACGTGGTCAGAGCGCCTGGTCGGTTTCCAGGAGGTGCGGGTTCGATTCCCGCTACGTTCAAATTTTTATACATTTTCAAAATAAGTAAAAATAAATTTATTTATTTTTCACGATAGATATACTTTTCCCTAATTTAGTTTTAAATCATAATATCAGTATCAGATAGAGGAAAAGCGGAATAACAGGATGGGCCTGGGCAATATGGTTATTTGAGTTTTGGATATCAGCGAGGAAATCGAAATATCTAGATCATTGGTTCCCAACCAGTGGTCCGCGGACCATCAGTGGTCCGCAGAAGCCTAAATATGGTCCGCGAACGATTTAAATTTTATGACTGAGGATGGTGAGGCGAACTTTTTATTTGATTATCACAGTTAATTTTTATTATACTTTTTTATTTTATATATAATGATATAAAAGTGGTCCTTGATCAAGAAAAGGTTGGGAACCCCTGATCTAGATATTAAAACCATCTAATTTTTCTGCAGCTTTACATGTTCCCTCAGCCTATACGCTTCGCTATATGTGGGATACAGCATCCCACATATAGCGAAGCGTATAGGCTGAGGGAACTTAGTATTAACACACTTCGTTTACTAATTGCCGCCGAATTGTTGAAACATTACATGTTGAGTGGCGGAACTCAACGCCGCGCGCTACCTTGGCACCAGAACTAATAAAAAAAATATTAATAAATAAAAATGGCTTCCCATGAGTGGGAATTGAACCCAAAATCGTCGCCTTACACGCTTGAGCCCCTGTGCAACGACAGCCTCAAACATCTAGATATTAGAATAAAATAACACAACACATCTCTCGTTACGTAAAACAGTTTAGCTAGAGACGTTTACTTATGAATATTAAACCTTAATTATTATCAGATGTTAATTATTCAAAGATTCGAGTTGCATTTAAAAATAACGTGTTATCATAAATATACAATAAAAATTTGTAATATACCATTATACGATAAAGATTTTGGTGAAAACAAGAAAGAAAATATTAATTTTGTTGCGTTAGGTAATTTGGTATTGTAACTGGTTACATTGATTTTTTTAATTGGCTTTGATCATTTTATTACGTGAGGCCGTCAGAGTCACAAGAGAGGGGTTGTAAACGTGACGGTTGTGGGTTCTATTCTTCCCTGGGGAATTAAATATTTAACATCTTCATTTTTTCATTCCGTTTCGCCACTCAATACGCAATGCCTTCAAATTCATCGGAAAGAGAGGAAGGGAAATGTCTGAATGGAAATTGACCCTGAAACCAGGGAAAGGGTTACCTCTGCCTACCCTGCCATGAGCGGGATACAGCGCGAAACTACAAAAAAAAACAATAAATGCCTTAATATATTTTCTTTAAGCTTATTCTTGCAAAATAGAGTAGATAGAGAGAATAGATTATTTTATGAATTAGTATTTGGCCAACTAAATTTTTTTGATAGCTTTACGCAGTATACCATACATAGCGAGGTAGGCAGAGAGAACCTGGGAACCTAGCGTTAAGATACTATTTCTATTAAGACTCCTCCATATACGGAACCCAATCTCACGCTTTGCACCTTTGCCGGAGCGAGGATATGAAAATATTATGTATATTTCATTTCATCGAGTGGAAATCGAACCTACTACTTGTCACGTTTACTCTCACACACGTGCCCCTGCGCCACGACTGGCCTCTAACTACATTTAATAACCGCACAGAATATAATTAACTAAACATCAGAATAAATTAAATGCATGACTATCTCATTTGTAGTTTATAAAGAAAAAATTACAGCACCCACTCGTACTGGTATATCGTATTACAACTCCAGTGACCTTCACCAATGATCCTAAGGTCACTTTCGCAAGTAACGATCTAACTAAGCGGTATTTGAATGTAAAGCAACCGAAAACCGCTATAAGTAATATATATTCTAATAACGTGCTAGTACTGTTACAAGATACATCCTGTATAAATTACTAATATGTCAGATTAACTTTTTTTAAGTCGATATCTGCTTAAAATAACGATTTTTTTCTATAAAGCTATTTACTTTGTGTGTCGAGGTCGTCGTGGCGCAGCGGTACACAATCTGACTGTACACACGACGGTTGCGAGTTCGATTTCTTCGATTTTCTCTCGGGGGAATAAGTTAGATGTTATTTAATTTTTTTAATTTCATTTGCTTACTCTGGTAACAAGACTACTGGATTCCCACTTCCAATACTATACACGGGATACAGCGTGAAACAAAAAAAATCTTTCTTTACTTTAGGCACGAAATTCTTTGCTAATGTTATAGAAATTGAATATAGTGGGTATGTATTCAAAAGACACCGAAATATTATATTAAAAAATGTTAAAAAAAAATCCGCCACACAACGCGCAATGCCTCCACATTCGGCGGAAAATGGGAAACTAAGTGTAATAGTGGAAACAGAGTGTCTTAACACTTGCAGAAAGCATTGTGTAGTCAACTTTGCCATACGCCCTGATTTTGGTCGGACGTCCCGATTTTTAGACCATAAATTAAATGTACCGTTCGGGACAGATCTTTTTTTAATACTTTAAAATTTTAATCATTTGCTAAAAATTTCATAGAAATACAAATAAGTATATTCATAAATTACGTATAATTATTCTGAAGACTTAACTGTATTACATATGGTAAACTAAAACAATATCGTTTTTAAGTATAGTGGCGTTATTCTATTAAAAAATATTTTATTTTGATATCTATCACCACTGGAAGCTTTAATAAATGGATAAATAATAAATTAAATTCTTATCATTTAATTTTTTCCCGCTTTTTTACTCAAAATCTTCCAAAATTCCGCTTTTCATCTAGAAAAAAACTGGCAACGCTGATTGTGATGCAGTTCTTTCTTACAACATTGAACGTCATATTCGTGAATGCAAATTCCATTTCGAAAATATTTATAAAAAAATCTGTCAGTCCTCGTCAGACTGTTTAACCAACTAACCAACTATCCACCTTGCCGTACTGATTGCTATAAAATTACATACAGTTATAAAATCTAAATTAATATTTTAAAAGTGAGATGATACGTATATGACCCCTAAACCTCTGGCCTTTCCCACGCAACGCATACTTCACCAGCGCCCATTGCCCATTGCCCATTGCACACGAGGTAAAAACACTATCATCATTTACGCAACGTTAGTAAAAATATTATTTAACACCTTCGACACGGCTATAAGTTGTTTGTAAATATAGCATGGATCAAAATATTATATGAAAGGTAAAACGACTTCAAAGATGAGGGCCACGGGATTTTTAGACATAGAGAAAAAAATATATTTTTGATCACAACATTTTGCTTTCTATATATAATATGTACGAGTAAGTCGTTTATATTAATAACAAGTTTACCCTAAAAGGGGAACATATATAACAATTATATATTAGTAAATACTTATTAAATTAAAATTAAACTAAATTAGCTTCACGCTGTATCCCGCAAACAGCAGTGTAGGCAAAGGGAACCTAGTGTTAAGACACTCCGTTCCCCACTTTCTGCCGAATTCTGGAGGCATTGCGTGTTGAGTGGCAGAACTCGACGCCGCGCTTAACCTCGACACCAAAGCGAAGAAATGGAAATATAAATTTAAATAAATGTTTCATCTCCTCGAGTGGGGATCGAACCCACAACCAGTCGGTTTTACAGTCACACCTCGTGCCACTGCACCACCACTGGCCTCAAATACTTACTAAATTTCAAATATTTAAGTTTCTGAGCTACCTAGTTATTATGAATGATGAAGCAGTTATTACAGTAATAATGAGTCCCAAATGCGTCGCGACTTTAGGACATATGTAAGAACATCATATGTAAGAACATCTGCCGCTGCGTGAAGCTTTACTTTTACTTTTAAGTGGAATGTAAAACATGCAGAGTAGACAGAGGGAACCCAGTATTAAGACAGTCCGTTCCCCACTTTCCGCCGAATTCTTGAGTGGCGTAACTCAACGCCGCGCTTTGCCTCAACACCACAGCGAAGAAATAGAAAAAAGTATAGTTATACAACACAGTATTCTAAATATCGCCCACTATAACGCACAACGTTTTAAAATATACCGAGTGTGAACAGTAGAATAATATTGCCATGCCAGTTTAACAACTAGATCTTAGAATACATCAATATGACTGTAAATATGGTGTTTGGGGTTCAAGTCCCATTCGGGGGAATGGTTTTATTTTAAATTATTTCTCTACTGTGATAGACAAAGCGCGACGTATAGTTCCGCAACTTAACTAGGCCATGTCTTAAAATTTGGGAGGAAGGGGGAAACGGAGTATATTAACAAAAGGTTCCCTCGACTTACTCTGCTACTAATGAAAAAACATGAAACTGCTATGTATGCTAATATTGATATTAGTCTTTAAAAAAATCTCTTTAACCACTCAATAAATACAACCTAACAGTTACGCTAGTAATTCTTTTAACTTATTTTTTAACAAGTTTACGTAATTTAAGATTTTATTTCTACTTTTTGCGAATTCAAAAACACGATCGTATAGGAATAATGAAAAGTAACTTCTCGTATCATTAGTTTTTTGTGAGGCCGATGTAGAAAAAATTGAAGAGCTCTGACATTTCAAAATGTGTTAAATGTATGGTTGATTTAAGTTGCAAGAGCCCATACGTCGTAGATATCATAATAAATGCAACTGTCAACGCGATGGTTGTAGGTTCGATTCCCTCTCGGAGTTAGTGAAATATTTAATATTTTCGTTTTCATGTTTTACTAGAGCAAAGCGCGACGTTGAGTTCCGCCATTAAACACGCAATGTCTTCAGAAAAAATAACAATAGTAATGAATCATTGCTGTCTTCTGGTAACATAAAGATTTAACTTGCGATCTCGAATTTATGAGAAAAAAAAGAGAGCGTCTTAACAGTAGGTTCCCAGGTTCCCTCTGCCTACACTGCTATGTGCGTGATACAGCGTACATCCTGAATTTCATTCACGCTTCATCTTGAATTGAAAAAAAAATAAAAAAATAAATAAATCAGCTTCACGCTGTATCCCGCACAGAGCAGGGTAGTCAGAAGGAACCTAGGAACCTAACCTGCCGAATTCTGGAGGCATTGCGTGTTGAGTGGCAGAACTCAACGCCGCGCTTTGCCTCGACACCAGAGCGAAGAAATGGAAATATAAATTTAAGTAAATATTTCATTTCCTCGAGTGGGGATCGAACACACAACCAGTCGATTTTACAGTCACACTTTGTGCCACTGCGCCACGACTGGCCTCAATTGAAAAATATATATATTAAATAACGCAAACGCTTATACCTTGCGCCGTATATTCGTACTATACCTTCTATTGTGAAATATGTTGTGAGTGCTTAAGTATTTCGGGGCAATTACATTTTCTAGACAGAATTTAAAATTATTTTGTATTACACATACATTTACATACATCTTCACATTATGTGTAAAAGACATTAGAGTGGATGAAAAAATGAAAGTCTTTATCAAATTACCACTATATGTAACTTACTATGTGTGACTGTCTGTATATTATACTAGGTTTAGTATCGGATATTTATTATTTTACTAAATGAGGCCGTCGTGGCGGAGGGGCACAGACGTGCTGTAAAAGCAACGGTTGCGGGTTCGACTCCCACTCGTGGGAATGAAATATTTCGTATTTTCATTTCTTCGCTCTGATAACCAGGCAAAAGCGCGGTGTGGAATTCTGCTCCACACTCAGTGTATTTTAAAATTGTGCAGAAATTGAAGAATTAGTCGCGATATGAGAGATATAATGAAACGAATAAAAAAAATATTAGGTAATGATTTTTTTATTGCTTACAATAGTATACTAGTACCTAAGTATAGCAAAATGGCCTAGTCTAGTGTAAATGATATCTCCGATATGACGCCAGATGCAAAAATATTAATCAGGAATAAGGACAACCGAATGCGCGCCACTACTGGCCTCATACGGACTTTTTAAATATTGTATTTAATAAAAAAATCTCTTTCTATAAGTTATACCTTTACAATACTTTTAACTTAAACAAAATATTTATTACACAGAAAATCATAAAAAATCCCTTCCAATACTGAGTGACTGACAGACAACTAGAATAAAACCACCGGAACTAAGGTTGGGAATGCCACAACAAAAGAACAGAACAAGAATTAGAAAAGTGGAATTTTTGCATGTATATCCCTATACATGCAAAATTGGCATAGAGAACGTAGATTACCAATAGGAGAGGAACGGAAACGGAATGTTTTCCAATATACGACGTGAAGTCCACGCAGACAAAATTGCAGGCGACGACTAGTTCTAAATTCAACTCTATTCTAAATGCTGAATCTGATTTTATCGTAACAAATCATTACATGACTGACAATATATGAATTGAATACAATGTAAACTGTCACGTGAGAAATCCTCATACACGCGAGAAAATATGGTGTCAACTTTGTTATATATGGTAAAGGGAGTGAACTAAATTGTCACAGATATTATTTTTACTATCTTTCTTCATAGCAGTGTACGCAGAAGCTGTTCTCTTTTCGTCCGAAATTGAGACATTGCGTGTTGACTGGCGGAACTCAACGCCGCTCTTCGATTTGCCAAATCTGTGAGGATCAAACTTACAATCGCTTACAGACGCTATACCAAAGTGTTACGTTGGTACTTATTCAGAAAACGTATAAAAATTTTAACGTAACGGGACGCGAACCCGCGGCTCCTGGAAACCGACCAGGCACTCTACCATACGTTCCACTAAACCATACATTCTCATCCAGCAACGTTGAATTTTTTATAACGAAGCTGATTTTAACTGTATATATAGCAAGTTAAAAATTTCATCTATACCCTATTCATTTTGACAAGTGACATAATGCAAACAAAGAAATACTGTTTCTAAAAATTTTATGTATTTTTTTTATTTATATTTCTAAGTAATCAGAAATCAACTTTACACTTAACAAAATAGGAAACTTAATAAAAACAAGAAAAGTAGCAACGGAATCATAACAGTACTATGTTATCAACAGGTTGACCGATAGTAAAAATAGCGAATATAACCTGACCGATAAGAAAATATCACATTTTAATGTAAAATGTTGGCAGTACCTGTGCTGTATAATTTATTGTAGTAGTTTAATTTTATAGTATTAAAATGCGTCTCAAGTTTGAGAATAAGTCGACTTTTGGATGTTCGTACATGTCAAGTAATTAAACATTTTTTTGAAATTTGATTTTTACAATGTTCTTTTTCTTAAATATAAAAACAATCTTTATTTTTGATTATCGTGTACGTTTCCTTTCATTTAAAATTTAAAAATATAATTTTTAAAATGGTTTTATTATCGATGAAATCGAGAGCTGCATATAAGTGAACTATGAAATACATAAAGACTTTTGCAATTCCTAAGATTAGCGCATTCATTTAAATAAAGCTTTATAATGTTAGTAAAATATAATATACGTTGTATATATCATAGAACTATATAGTGTAAAAGTTTCATAAATTTAAGACGTTAATGACTCACAGTAGCTTAAGTCTCTTATTTTGCTTTTCTTAAATGAAAAAGGTATCTCATATGTAGAATTTTATATTTTGAAATTTAAATTTATATTTATTAAGGCGAAGTATATATTTTTTAAAATATTCACTCTATTAAATGTAGAACAAAATAAGTTGGCACTAAGTCCTCTTTGCAAAGTGGACAAAATTTCGTTGCTAAAATATAAAGTATATGACATTGCAACACATTTACTTTCTGCATTTCATTTTATTTTTCATTTTAATAAAATATCTAAATACTTTTTTTAGCTTCATGCTGTATCTCACACATAACAGGGTAACCTGGGAGCTTAGAGTTAAGACACTCCGTTCTCATTAAGACATCCAAATATTTAAGTAATGCTAAATCAATCCACATTTTTACTTGTACTAAGATACCTTTATGTATACTTATCTCATTGAAAATTTTACCACGATTTCTGACTTAACCACTTTATCCTTTTATCAAGTTGTCGCTTTCTTCAATCGTAAAATGTAATGAGATGTTTACATTAGTATAAGAAGTCTGCATTACCCTTAGTTATGTCCTTTACTTATCCTTTAAGCCTTAATTATATGTACATACATTCGCTGCATTCTTGTGAAAGTTATTTGATTTTAACAGTTTTAAGATTAACATTTTAAAGTTTATATGGAAAAATTTAATATTTATAATGAAAATCCTTTGAGGTCTGTCAAGGTGTAGGGGCACGCACGTAGGTACGTAAACGCGACAGGTTGTGGGTTCCCACTAGAGGAACTAAATATTTAACATTTTCATTTTCCTTGCTCTGATAACAAGGCAAAGGGCGTCATTGAGCTCTGCTACTCAACCCACAATGTCTAGAGAATTTGGCGGAATGTGGGGAACGGAATGAAGACGGAGTGTTTTCTAATTAGGTTTTCAGGTTCCCTCTGCCTGCACTGCTATGTGCGGGATACAGTGTGAAGCTAAAAAATGTTTGAATAGAAAGAGTCAATAATTGCCCAACGCATCAGCGTCTCACTGTAAACACAAAAGTTGTGGGTTGTGTGTTGAGTGGTTGAGTCCACCACTTAACACACACTATCTCAAAAACTATGCGAAAACAGGGGAACGTAGTATCTTAACACTATGTTCCCACTGCCTACATTGCTATACGAAATACAGCGTGAAGCTAACAAAATATGAAATGCATAATAAAAAATAATCTTGTTCGTATGCAAATAGGTTTGCTTTTATCTTTAGATGAACAGATTACGCCACGAGTTCATCATCGCAACAAATAAAAGGAATTATTGGTCAACAGTAAGTACAATGAGAGATCATCATAAACACATATTTCCTTAATACAGATATATATTACAACAAAATGCATATAAGTGTACCAACATATGAACACAATACTTGAAGTTACCTCAGTGTTTGTTACATTATTATGTAGGTATTCAAAGTTCCGGGTTCAATTCTGTTACATACTTTGTGAATATTTAGTATAGGCCAAATGTTGTATGACGATGTACTACGTTCCCCACTTTCCGCCAAATTCTGCAGGCATTCACCGGAGCGAAGAAATGAAAATATTTAATATTTGATTGTACCCAGAGTGGAAATCGAACCCACATGTCGCATAAACTAATATACTATTAAACTAATAAGTTCTATTAATTGGACCTGTTCAATAGATATGTAATTGAAAGAAAACATTCTTGACTGAATTGACTGAAATGTAAGTAAGAATCCGCAGTGTAGTCTGGAAACTTTTATAAATTCATTTGTGTGAACTATAAAATATAATATTCCGGTTCCTTTCTTTGCGGTTAAAATTTCGGATAATCCTCTAGTGCCTCAAGGAACTGGTATGAAAAAAAACAGTTTTCGTTTAGTAGTTTCGTCTGTGTGTTCTGTGAGTCACTAAGTTATGTCTCTGCCTAAACTGCTATGCGATAGGGTAGAATCTGAAAATGTTCTTTAATATGTACATACGACAATTAATCCCGGCTGATACATCTTCTGTCGTAGAAGTCGTCGTCTTATGTCGTATTAGAAGCCCCTTCTACGTATTGGCCCTGTGTGATCGGATATGAATAATTGCATCCACACTTCCCCAAACATGTAATGTGATATTTTTTTTGGTTACGCTACTTAACGAGTAACAATTGATTGACATTCTAAATAAAAAAAAAAACTTTTTACAAATTAATAATTAGTTTAATGCAAAGAAAATCAAAGCGCCGTGCTTTTACCGGCTTAGCAGGATAGACAATATTGACACAAAACTAGCGTTAATTAAGTAATTTATGGAATTAAAATGTATAATATTCACAAATCGATAGTATGTATTACGAAATTCAAAGTCAAATCGACTTTCATATAAAAGTTTCTTCATTTACTATTTACTGGGACTTACGTAATCAAACAGTAATCTCCAATAATCTTCTAATAAAAAAATACTCACCCATTCTATGGTATGTGATGTAAAACGTAAATAAAATTTAGAAATAATGACTAATATTCTCTTCATAACCGTTTATTTTAAATGTACTCGTATTGTAGTTAGACGCCAGTCGAGGCGCAGGAGTACAATGTATATCTGTAAACGCGACTGGTTCAGGGTTCGATCCCCACTTAAGGAAACGAAATATTTATTTAAATTTATATTTCGATTTCTTCACTCTGGTGGCGAGGCAAAGCGCGGCATTGACTTTCGCCACTCAACACGCTATGCCTCCAGAATTCGGCGAAAAGTGGTGAACGGAGTATCTTAACACTAGGTTCCCTCTGTCTACCCTGCTGTGTGCGTGACACAATGTGAAACTGATTTTTTTATGGTAATTCGAGGCAGTCGTGGAGCAGTGCAATATCATCTGACTATAAATTCGATGCTAGTAGGTTTCATCTCCATCAGGTGGAATTAATTATTTTCATTTTCGAGTGCCCATGAGTTCCGATATTCAATACCTTAACAAATTGACCACCTGCCTACTCTGCTATATGCAGGATCAAACTGAGAAAAAATTTTCGTAATTCTAAACGCCATTGTAGGGCGGAACACGTATGAACGATGTTTCTGGATTTCAATTGCACTCGGGAAAAATATCTATTTTAGTTGGACATAGCCCGGCGTTGCATGTTACGTTATACGGCCCTTTAAATTAAAAAATATATATATATATATATTTTTACACAAAACGACATTAGAAATATTTACAGCAACGTACATTAGATTCTCTTAGGAATTACATACCTAGAGGTATTTGTGTTGTGATTCTGAGTCTAGTTTAAGTAATAGAATAAAAATATGCAAATATGTAACTAGTTTTTAAATTGATAGCACGCGAAACACAATGACACCGAAGTATTCGAAAAATAATAAAAAAAATACAAGTTGTGAAGTCTCATTCTGAGTTAATAAGAAATACATTTAACTAAACGCCATAAATGTGCAAATCTATTTCATATTAAAAATCTGAAATCTAAGCAGTCGAGTCTAATGGTTACAATACAACGACCAGCCACCCAATTTTCTTAAAAGTTCCTAGTCTAAGACTGTATATTTTTAACTGGTCTAACTATAAAGTTACGAGCATTATCTTTGATGTCAGAAGTCAGATAGTAGTCGGTTCTTATTATCATAATATTAAAGATATGTTAAAAATTCATTAAAAATATTTTTTTTTCATGTTAATAATTAATTAATTATACTTTCCTCTCTAATTGTAGGTGTTGACTATTGAGTAACAAAACTAAGAGTTTCCAAGTAGATACATCGTTTAGTTGGTACAATAAAGACAGACATTTACTTATTAAAATATTTCAGAAGATTTGCAAATAAACTTTCCGCATACATTTTCGCATATCCTACTAATATTATAAATGCGAAAGTTTGTGAGTATATATGGATGTTTGTTACTCTTTCACGCAAATACTACTGAACCGATTACGATGAAATTTGGTATGTAGATAGCTGAAGACCCAGAATAACATATAGGCTACTTTTTATCCCGGAGTTCCCGCGGGATTGATTCTTAAAGGAGAAAAATCGTTAAATATAGTTTATAGGAGCATACTGCAGTAGCTACCAATAGACCTATGATTAGAGCTTTGCAATATTTAGTTACCATATGTTGATAATATTGTTTCGTTATCATAGGGTTTCCACGCGGACGAAGTCGCGGGAGGCCTCTAGTATACTATATTTTAATTATTTAAAAAAGAAGTGCCATGACACTATTTTTACACTCTACTCAAAAACCTATGTTTTTGAGTAGAGTGCAAAACTCTATTATCCGGCCCTCAGTTATACGGATTCGCGATTATCCGGACTACAGACCAACTGTATTAAATGTACCTACAAGTCGTATCAATGCAAGCATAAACGTGTCGAATCTGGCATCACCCCGCCCGCGCCGCGTCCCATCGTCGTACATCTTAAGATATCTTAATAAACATTGATTTTCACTTTATGTATTAGTTGTTTTAATTAAATTTATATCACAACGTATGTGCATACTTACATATTCTAAATACCCGATTACCCGATTTTCCATACTTTGGATTATCCGGATTTTCGATTATCCGAATGCCTACCAACAACAATTAGTCCGGTTAATCGAGTTTCTACTGTATTTGAAACTTCAAATAACATTATCATTTCAAACACAATATGTGGATACTGTGAAGTTTCAGCCATAATAGATTTTCTTTTTTTTTTGCTAATAATAGTTTTTTTAAATCCCTTTCATGTACAGACAGAGATCAGTTACATTTTTATTATATGCACCTAAGATATAGATAAAGGTGAAGACACGAAATACTATAGCCATTTCTGTAAGTATTGGCCATTTCTTTATAGTTTTATGACCGCTTAGAATTTAATTAACATCTATAAGCATTGTTGACGTCAACGACGTGAAAGTTAGCAAAAAAAAACTGCGACGTCAATTTACACAAATTTGTTAAAAATATGAATATGTGGCGTCGCATGTATTTGCATTATTTGATTAAATATTTCAAACTACAGTAAAGAAGTATATAGGACATTTGGGATTATATTGTTCTTTATTCACGCCGTATCCCGCTATTACCAGAGTAGGCAAGGAATTTAGTGTTAAGACACTCCGTTCACTACTTTCTGCCTAATTTTCAAGACATAAGAGCCCGTATTTATAAACCGCTCTCGACTCTGAGATCGATCTTGAACGAACTTGGGATGCGATTGAGATTTTCATTTATATATATGTATATATTTTAAATGATAAATTTTTTTTAGCTCGAGATCGACCTCAAGAACGATCTTAGATTTGAGAGCGATTTATAAATACGGGCCTAAGTATTAAGTGCCGGAGTGTCTAGGTATTTTCTTTTGGTACCAGAACGAAGAAAATTATTCATTTCCTTGAGTGGTAATCGAAGCTACAAGCGTCGCGTTTTCAATAAGTCTCTGTGCCGCTGCGTTACGACGATCTCTTAAGAATTTCTTTTGTTTATAAGCAAGCATATTAATATACTTTTATTTACCATCGTATGTTTCTATCTATAGGAATGGACTGTCTTGACACTACATTCCCAGGATCCATCTGTCTGTCGTGTTTCTATGTGCGGGATACATCGCGATGCTAAAAATCGTTTATTTATTTCAAACGTATTCAAAATTTTTATGATAAATTATTAAAATATATATTAAAAAAAACTTGAAAGAAAGTTGAGTCTCTACAAAACTCAACGCCGTGATTTGCCTATATGAGCGAGGAAATTAAAATGTAAAAATATAATAATGCTCTCGAGTGGGGTCCAACCAAAAATACCCTGAAAACACTGACTTCGATCTACATACATCCTGCTATTTAGTTAAACATCCTAGACACCTGAATACATAGATATTTAACTAGTACATATTTCATCAATAATTATTATACTTATTTAGAAAACGTATAAAAATTTGAACGCAGCGGGACTCGAACCCGCGCCTCCTGGAAACCGACCAGGCAGGCAGGAACGCATGGCTTAGTGGTCAGAGCGCCTGGTCGGTTTCCAGGAGGCGCGGGTTCGAGTCCCGCTGCGTTCAAATTTTTATACGTTTTCTAAATAAGTATTTTTCTTTCCTGAGTGTGGAATAACACTTTAAAAATGTTTAAAAATAATTATTATCATGGGTATACCACATTTATATGAATCTTTACTATTTTATTCTCACATCAAATGTATCTACGCTATAATTCTAAAACTCTTATTATAATGTTAGAGTTAGTGAACGGAAATAAATAGGATTTTTCATTTTACATGATAAAGTCCATGCAAAGAATGTCGTGGGCGGTTACTAGTATCGTATAAGAGAGAATGACATGTCGACTAATTGATGTGATAATTATATGTTTAAATCTGCCACAAGCTGTATCATGTTGACACAGCAAATTGATATATAAGTGGTTTTCTAAGAATTATTATAAAAATATCCAATTTTCATAGTAACAAACATGTTTATTCAAATACAATATTCAGAAGCGTGATAACTTAGTAGAAGAGAAAATTCAGAGATTTTATAAATTAAAGATTTTCTTTTACATAACTATAATTAAACAAAACCATATAAACTAGCTTTAAGTTTGACTTAACTTTCAAAAAGTACCCTCGAAACCCCCGAAAAATTAAAAAAAAACAAACCATCGCATGACGCCCTCCAATTAGACGAACTTCCTATAGAAGTAGCATCTCCCTTACACAATCTTCCTTTCGCCGCCCCACCGCGTTCAAAGTTTACTATATATCCGTCTGAGAGCTGGTCCCTGCATCATAGTTCGTACGGAACCTCAGATCTACCACACACCATGAAAGCCTTCGTAGCGGTAAGTTCAGTGCGTGACAAGTGCCCAAAGTGAAGTTTACTATGAGAAATAATCAATACTTTTATATTAGAATTTAGTGCTCGTGTTTGTGACTAAATTGTGGAACATTTGATTTATTTTTTTGGGAAGGATAATTGAAAAGTGTTTTTGTTTTTTTTTTTGGGAATTTAAATGGAATTTTAATTTTATTGTTGGTTCTGTCTTCTATAGATATTACACCGATTATCCTTTTCAGTGAAATTTATCAGTGCTCTATAAATTATTCAAAACATATCCCGTTCGCGGGATAAGCAGACGTAACCAAGTGACAGATCTTTTTTTCTTTCTTCACTTTCCGGCAATTTAGAAACACTATATACTAACACTAAGCCCAGACTCGGAAACCACCTATTACAGATATAAAAAAAAAGAACGATACAACTTACAGATTAACAATTCCTTTCAGTTGCTTTAAATTTTTTTTCATTCATATTTACACGTTTTCCTCATAAAAGTATGTTCTTATAAAATCAAAATCTTTTAAAATTTACCACCTAATGCTCCATTTTCTATTCAATTATCAAAAAATTATCAAAAATCTAATCTTTTAGATCACCATACCGTGGGAAAGATAAAGCTAACATTTCACTTTGCGCTTCATACAATAGTAAGCGTTTTATTCAAATGATACGTGAAAAATTTTAAATAAACGCGTATGCCTTAATACAAGGTATTAAAGTCCATATTACGTTGACCTCTCGTAAAAGGAAGTTCACAGAGGAGATGTAATTAGTTTTACTTAACTTTTTGCACTCTCTTATGTCTCTTGCAATCGCTACATACATACATTTACATATTTTCCTTGCGGAGATAAATCGATTTGCATGATTACGATGCACCAGTTCTCATCAACATACCGTTTCCTATACGATTTTTATTAAAGTTAAAGTTTTTTTTAAAATCGATAATACTATTTAGATGATTTTTGAGATTTAACTGGGTTTCCCTCGTTGATAAATAGACTATTTTTCTTATAAGATCATTATTTGCCTCTAAACTAAGATTAGAATTTGGAAAAACATCTATAAATCAGTATTTGCAAAGTCCATTTTCGTTACTTATTATAGCTTTTTTTTATAATAAAAATTAAAAATTATCTTAAAAACATATTAAAAATAATTCGTTTAGTTTTATAGAAATAATAAATAAGTCGTAATTTAATAATAATAAAATAAAAAAATATATTTTCTGGAGTTAAATTACACCTGATGCAACCAACGGCAGTCACAGGTCGCAGGTCGAGCGGCTACCGTAACATATTGCTTCATTACGACAAAAACATATTTTCTTTACATAACTATGTACTTTCGCCACAATTACAAGTGATATTTAAGCAAATGTAAATACATATTAGAAGCCGTTGTACGCGGCGGCGCAGCGTCTGACTGTAAAACGGCGATAGTAGGTTCAATTCCTAAAATTCAAAAAAAAATATATATATATATTCTCGTTCTGGTATTTTCTTAACGTTAGATTCCTTCTGCCTACCCTGCTATCAAGGACATCACTTAAAGCTAAAAAAAATGTGATCTCTAAGTTAGCAGTGCATTTAGCCATAGAATTAGGTAAGAAAAGTTAAAAACGGAGAAACTTATCACTACAGATCTCCCTGCCTACTCCGCAATATCCAAGATAAATGTTAATAAATTAGAAGTAGACTAGACTTGTAAATATTCCAAATAAACTATTTTGAAACTGAATAGTTAAATAATATTTAAATATAAATAAATTCAAATTAAATTTGTTAAATTAAAATAAACGCTGCACACAATGTGAATGTAGTCATCAATTGTTTATGTTAATGTATTGAAAATAGCGTAAAGTGTATACAATACATAGACTAAATTTATTGAAATAGGTGTTTAAAAGTACAAGTAGAAATTTCAAATACTTTAAAGGCTTAAAAGAAAAAAAAGCATCAGTTGGAAAACTTTTTTGTAAATTCCATTTCCATTTGAAGGACTGAACTATAATACTAAAATTTCTTGCGTTTGCCCTAAATTCTTATATACGAGATAATTCTAAAAAAAACTATTATTTTCTGTTATTTTTATCGAAATAGAGAGTTATACCCACAATGCAGAAATGCCCCTTATTTTATTAAAACAAAAAAATTAAATCAGCTTTTCAATGTATCCCGCACATAGCAGGGTAGGCAGAGGGAACCTAGTGTAAAGACACTCCGTTCTTGTATTGCGTGTTGAGTGGCAGAACTCAACGCCGTGCTTAGCCTCGACACCAGAGCGAAGAAATGGAAATATAAATTTAAGCAAATGTATCATCTCCTCGAGTGGGGATCGAACCTACAACCAGTCGGTTTTACAGTCACATTTCGTGCCGCTGCGCCACGACTGGCCCTTATTTTATAATCATTTTAATGGTTATAGCGATTTTAACGAGCATTAGATCCCACGTCTTGTTTCAATATAATATTATGTAAGACGCCGTGACAGTATGGAAGAGCCATCATCGATATCGCGTCGTCATCGATAAATTTTGTAATCACAAAATCTATTCTAAACACGTTGGATTGTCAAAGCAAATGTGTTCTGTATACAAATACATAGACAAAAGTAATCCGATATAACGTTGTTAGAATTTAATGTTTCTAGGCCACACTTAGGAAAGAAAAATACTTATTTAGAAAACATATAAAAACTTGAACGAACGAACCCGCGCCTCCTGGAAACCTACCAGGCGCTCTGACCGCTAAGCCATCGGTAAGCCTGGTCAGTTTCCAGGAGGTGCGGGTTCGAGTCCCGCTACGTTCAAGTTTTTATACGTTTTCTTCATTAGTAAATTAATTTCATTTTCTTATTTGCTAAACGTAATGTTGCTTATAGGGATGTATCACAAAAGTATCTTAGTTTGTCGCGATATTTTTATAATATATCTGTCATATATAGGGTTTAGTCCGCTAGAAAATTGGGTAGATATATTTTTGTTTTTAATCTGGCAATATTTTAAAAATGAACAAAAAATATATTATTGTCTGTACAAGATATATCGCATGATGTTCGAGAATAAAATTTCATTAACTTTGTCTACAAAAAATATATTTACTAAAAATTATTAAATAAATGCAATTAAATGATAAACTGGCAAAAGCAAAGATTTCTACCAACTAACTTTACGGTGCAGTCACGAAAATCATGAAAGCTTAAGCGTGACTTCCGACTTTATATATATAAGCTTTTGAAGACTTTATACTAAGAAAACCAACTAATAAATTACACTGAGAAAACGCGTAATAAAAAGAAAAAAGAACTTGCAAAAATTACTATAAATATAATTTGTGGCGTTGAGTTCCGCCACTCAACACGCAATGCCTCCAGAACTCGGAGGAAAGTGGGGAACAGAGTGTCTTAACTCTAGGTTCCCTCTGCCTATTCTGCTGTGTGCGGGATACAGCATGAAGCTGATTTATTTTTTTTAATTTAATGTTAAGTAATAGGTATAGGTTCATAGCATTGTTTCTATTAAATATTTTTTTTATAGAAACGACGTTCTTGTGTCAACTAAGAAAGCTTACTGAGAGAGAAAATGTAGTATCAAGACATTACAGGTCCGTTTCTAATTACCGCTTGAGTAAGAATCGATCCCACAAACATCTCGATTAGACAGTATCCCACTACCTCAATCTCTCAATAGTACTAATAATAACCAATACTAGATAACTTGAATATAAAACAAATATTAAAATTTACATATAATTATTTTAAAAATTCCGCATACAGCAGGGTAGGCGGAGGAAACTACTAATACACTCTGTTCTCCATTTTCTGCCGAGTTCTGGAGGTATTGCGTGTTGAGTTGCGGAACTCAACGACGCGCTTTGCCTGGACACCAGATCAAAGAAATAAAGATATAAATATTTCATTTCCTTGAGTAGGTATCAAACCTACACCCAGTCGATTTTACAGTCACACTTTGCGCTCCTGCGACACGACTGGCTACATAAAATTATAGTTATTTCATATAAAAATATGTATAATTATCAAAAAATTGACGACGACGATTGACGACCTCTGACGTATCGCGCTGTAGCGCCGGCGCGTCTCCGACCTATGACACGGCACTTTCACTTTGCGATTCTATTTTATTTATCTCGAAGCTTTTTCTAACAAACCTCATTACTTGCAAAAGTGTTATAATTTTTTATTATTCTGTAATTTGTAGGCAAATAATAATAATAGAATTAATTATTAAAGTACCTATTTATTTATGTATTTTTTTTAAAAAATATTTTTTGAGTAATTAAAAAACAACGTTCTTAATGCTATTTATTTATATTTATAATCTGTTCTGGAATATTCAAAAAAGCTCTCTTTATAAATTACTTAAAACGCGGGCTAAATATACAAATCTAATAGTAAATACAATGGTCAAAGTCAACCTAATATTCTATATATTAAAGCTAAACAAACATACTGCCTAGCAAAAATTACATATAAACTTCATAGATAAGCCGCTATCACTACATCAATTAAAATACATAGTAGAATTTAACAAAACATAAAATCTATAAGACATTATAAAAGAAAGTGACATGATTAAAACGTTATGAACATAGAAACTATGTTGACCCCAAAATACTTTGTATACGTGAGAAATATAAAAATTTCACCAACAATTAACTTTGGAAACGCGGAAACCAAATATTTCGATTGTTTACAACACTATTATTATTTTATAGTGTATGTCTATTTTATTTTTTTTAGTGTATGTCTATTGTGTCTAAGCAATACATATTATAATTAATATATGCATTCACTTGAGAGAGAATCGAACACAGAACCATCATGTAAATACGTCACATATCAAAACGTCTAGTACATCACTAATATTTACTCAAAACACGGTAGTGTTGTATAACATTTGCTTAGTTATGCTTCAGAGATGCGTTCGCATACAAAAGTGGACAAAAGGTAGAGATGGTAGCAGCTATGCATTTCAATTTTAAGTAGGACTATTACATTTTATTACTTTTTTAAATAATTATTTTACAGATAATTAATTATATTCAATAAAAAATGTTTCTGAACACAAGTTGCTTTGTAATTTAATTTGGGATGGTTTTTTATCTTATTTTTCATATTTTAAAAAGCACTAAAAAGTTAGTGCTAATCATAGACTATGAAGAGAACTGTAAACTTAGAACTGTAAACCCTAGGTGGTTTCCAAGAGACTGTGGATCGAATCTCACTTTCTGTCGTCTGTATCGTCAAGACATAAATTGAAAATCAAAATGTTCTTTATTCTAATATATTTTCGCAAGCACTTTACTGTAATAGGGGACATCAAAGATATACTTATACACATATTATTACGTATACAATATATTTAAATTTTGCAATCATATTTAGATTTCACGTCTACTTATAGACCATTCACACGTATACATCTATTATATCTAATAAGTGCATAATCAAGCGTGGAAAGTAAGAGGCAGTAAAGTACTTCAAACGAGTTAGCGAGTCTTCGTGAAAATTAGAATTGTCATAAATAAAATACCTCCTGTTGGTGTAGATCCTGTTAGAGATGACGTAACAGCTTGTAATTCTATATGACGTAGTTTGAAATAATATTAGTCTTCTAATTTTGATAAACATATAGGAACTAAAAAAACTAACCAAATAAAATATAAATAGAAGCAAATGTTTACGCATTTGCAAGATAAACTGGAAGAATCAATTACTACACAAATATTTGACTGTTCTTTACTTTCTACCCATCTACAATTATAAATTTATATATTTTAGTCTAATCAACTTGTTTCTTCCACAGTGCATAGCCCTGGCCTTGGTCGCCTGCGCAAGCGCAGAACCACCATCTGGATACAACTACAACCGTCCCTCAGGTGGTATTTCGGGTGGATTCAGTGGTCTTAGCGGCGGCGGCAGCTACCGTGCCGTCTCATCTGGATACCAGACCTCCGAGGGCCAAAACGTCGACCCCCAACTCCTTGAACAAATCCGTCAAATCCTCCTTAAAGAAGAAGCTTCCTCTTCATCAGGCTCAATCGGAGTTAGCGGCCCTTCATCATCCTACGGTGTTCCTTCATCCTCATATGGTGTCCCATCATCGTCCTACGGAGTCCCAAGCGGTGGTCGCGTTGTTGGCATCAACCTTGAGGGAGTCCGTCAAGCTATCCAAGTAGCCCAATACGAACAGTCCGGTGGAAGCAGCGGCGGATACCCATCAGGTCCCTCATCCTCGTACGGTGCCCCCGCCCGTCCCCCCTCCAGCAGCTATGGAGCCCCCTACTAAATCCAAACCTGAACAAATGTTCGTTATTCGGGCTATCTCGTAACATCTCCGGGAGCCCGAATATTTAAACCAATGGGTAGACCGCCACGTACAATGTAGGTGGCGTCTCCCGGCCCCCCCATCCTGGCCAACGCCTGCGACTGTGCACGCACACGGGTTACCCAGCTGTCAGCCAGTCGAAAACAACTGACGACTGACAAAACTGACACTTGCTTAGCTTTTGATAACGCTTGTGTCATTTGTGTCAGTCGGTAGCAGTGCACGAAGTGGCTCACAGCTGGGAACGACTCTCGTTCTGTAAAAAGTTTATCGATAAGTTAGCTTAATTTATGTTATAAGATTTTGTTTTTTTTTTACAAAAAAATAATAAATACATTTTGACACCGTAATTTATTTCTTTTATTATTAATTTCTTTTATTATATACTCAAGCACAATAAGGAAAAAGCAAAGTTATGAAATTAAAGTAAAATCTAACCCAATTTTTAAATAACAACGAAATATTAATCTTTATTCATCATACATACTAGATCTAACAATTTACATGTTGATACTATAATAAAAATGAAATAAAGCCTTGTAGCGGGTGCCATATTAAGATTGTTATAGAATGTGCCATTAGTGAAACATAAAAATGCAAATAAATGAAAGCAGAAACAGAAATATGTAGAAATAACAATTAATAAATATGCGCATGAAATTAACGAAGTTATTATAGTAGACTAGATGCTTAGGTATTATAATTCGAAACTTTCTTAAAACAATAAACATTTATTTTCCTTATCTTGATACGTTTCTTGCATATTTGCCGTTTCTTCTTCAAAGGCACAGGCGCAGGGGCACAAAGTGTGACTGTAAAACTGACTGGTTGTGGGTTCGATCTCGAGGAGATGACTCCTCGAGTGGAGATCGTTGTTTATGTCGAATCGAATGTTAACTTAAATGTATATTTCCATTTCTCCGCTCTGGTGTCGAGGCAAACCACGGCGTTGAGTTCTGCCACTCGACACGCAATGCCTCCAGAATTCGGTAGAAAGTGGGAAACGGGGTTTCTGAACACTATGTTCCCTCTGCTTACCCTGCTGTGTGCCTGACCACTGTGTGCGGGACCGCCCCCAATGTTATATAACCTCTGTTATAAATCTACATTCATATATAGCAATATATTTTTTTAATCCCCCTCGTGGACGAGATTTATATAATACTTTGTTTCAGTTAAATAAATTTAAAAAAATAGGACATATTCAAACTACTTCCCTTCAATTAAGTAAGTAGTATAATAATTTTATTGTGTGTTTTAAAACATTTTATAATATACAAGTTGCTTTAATAATTGCTAACTAGAAATAACCAAGAGGCCAGTCGCAGCGCGTTTACAGTCACGCACTTGTGGCCCAAGTGCGTGACTGTAAACGCGACTGGTTGTGGGTTCGATCCCCATTTGAGGACATGAAATATTTAGTTAATTTTATAATAAATGAATTTAAAACTTTAGTATAATACATTTCTTCGCTTCTCTGGTGTAGAGGCGAAGCATGGCGTTGAGTTCCGACACTCACGCAATGCCTCCAGAACTCGAAAGAAAATGGGGAATGTAAAAATATTAAATATAATCGAACCTACAACCGTTGCGTTTGACCACGATGACCACGATGATGTAAAACTAAAAAAAGCATAAGACATGGGATTCAACCGATCATTACACTATATCGACCGAGAAATAACGAGGGGCGAGAAGTGGAAACCGAGTGATCTACCTCTATATTTTACAAAGCGTTTTAAAATGCGTGAAAATGTATAGTTATTACTTATCAACTCTAAGTGCAACCTAGAATAGGTTAGTCATCTACTTACTTATTGCCCTTATTGAAAATTTAGTAGCGTATTGAAAATTTTATAAGGTCTGTAGGTACTTATATGTAATGTTAAAAAAAGCCTATTTCATATATATTCAGGGACAGCGGCTGACTGTAAACGCCATAGTTGAGTGTCTCCCATTTCAGCTGTCTGATTATATTTATTTTCATTACTTAGCTCTGATTAGGCAAAAGGCGGCGTTGAATTCCGCCATTCCTTACGCAATACTTTGAAATTTTTGTAGAAAGTAAAAAACTGTGTGTGATATAAAATCTTAAGTTCTTCTGCGTACAACTGAAAAAAATGAAGCTGTTATAAAAATCCAATTGTTTTATAAAAAATTTATATATTTTTCTCCCTATAAATATTTCCTGGAAATTTAATTACTGTCGTAATACGTTTTCAAAATATTTAAAAATATATTTTTGTGTCCAACTAAAGTACACAGTTATCTTACTTCCCTCTCAAATAAATACTCGAATAAATCTAGAAAGCGATCACAAGTGTTTCAAGTGTCACTTAAAAAAGAAAAGAATCGCTCTTTAAAAGGCCACTTGTTTTTTTTATCTCAAATCAGCTTTCTTTTGAGTAGAAAAATTTGGCTTAAGGCTGAATATCTAAGTATATTACGGGTGGCGAGTCGTGGCCAACCGGAGCTAAATGCGCAGATTCGATTTTAGGATTTTATCTTATTTACTTCCGAAGTGAACAATGAGCAAGATTTCAGAAAATCTAATTTCAGGGTGGCCACGACTCGTCGACCGTGCTGTACCTACCTACATACATACATGCATTGTGAATCGAAACACATCGCGGTAGAGAGTCCGTGTTCCATTTTGTTTAATCTAGATTGTCCAAATATAGATTTTATCATAAATTATGAGTTATTTGTCGTTAAGTGAGTTCTGTTGACATAAATGGATCAACTTACTTGTAAAAAACTATACTAATATTTAAAGATATTTTTTTTATAGAAAATTATATCAAATTTTGTGTTAAAAAAACATTGAGAATCATTTATAATATCAAATAGCCTGTGACTCCTTGTTAGCAACATTTTTTAACCGACTTCTGTAAAAGAAAACGGTTATCAATTCGACTGTACTTTTTTTAATGTTTGTTACCGTTACCAGAACTTTTGACTCGGTGAACCGATTTTGATGATTCTTTCTTTATCTGAAAAAGAAGTAGTGCTTCCCGTGTCCTATTTTAATTGGATGGTCCACTTCTAACAATGGTATCCATGAGAAAATCACATACGTCTTAAGTTTTAAACACATAATGTTTAGAAAATTACACGAAGAATGGCGGGCGGAGTTTCTCAAAACTAGTTCATTCTGCCTATCCTGTCATATATGGGACACAGAGCGAAGACGAAAATGAACAATCGTTGCATCACAAATAGCTTGCAAAACATTATATGGCTTGTAAATAGCTTTTTTCTAGATTTCCAAACCTGGTCTTCCATAAATAAAACTTTTGACTGTTGCAGTATTAGTTGTTATACTTATAGTTTATATTTTAAAAATTATATTTTGCTCCTGGAGTTTCTTTTCAGATTAATAACAATGATATTTCAACAGTATTCACTACTAATCGCGCTTTTTTACCCATTCGCCACGAATAAAAGGAAATATTAGTATCGTAGCATGAATCTAATGCCTTGAACGCGGCGCTGAGTTTCGCCAATTAACACGAATAAATGTGTAAATTTTGCAGAATGTGGAAGACGGGATGTTTTAATACTTATGTTCCCACTAACAATCCCACTATGCATGGGAAAACAGTTTGTGGGTTCGATTCTATGAAAATTCGTCTCGAGGAAGTGAAATATCAAATATTTTTATTTCCTCGTTCTGGTAGCGTCGTTGAGCTCCGCCAGACAACACGCAATGCCTCCAGAAGTCAGCGGAAAGTGGGGAACGCAAGCGTCTTAATGGCAACGGAGTGTCTTAATACTAGGTTCCCAGGTTCCATGCCTTGCTATACGCGAAAAACCTTAAGCTAAAAAAAAATGAAAAACAATTCTAAACAAATCATAACAAAAAGAATACCGGAACAGATACCATCTCTAAGCTTTTACATTTCTCATGATAACTTATTTAACGACATAACAATAGAAAACTACTCACATATAAATTTTAATTAAATTTAATGATGTTCTTGTGCGTAGATCGTGTCACAACAAAGATTAATATATGCGTACAGTGTAGGCAGGGGGGGTATTTTTTCCGTTCGCCATTTTCCACTGAATTCTGGAGGCATTAAATGTCGAGTGGCGGAACTCAACACTATGTTTTGCCGCGGTACCAGAGCCAAGAAATAAAAATATTAAATATTTCATTTAATATTTTCATTTCTTGACTCAAGTGGAAATCAAATACAACCTGTCGCGTATACAATGCCACTTCGTGCCCCTGTGCCATGACAGGCCTCTTTGGGGGTAAATACGCATTTTGCGAATCCATGGAATGTTAAGGAGATCTTTCTTTTTATATATTTTATTTACATATAGCTCTCACGTTGTAGTAGTTCACATAACAGTCGCTCCGTTTTCTACTATTTACCCATTTTGAAAGCATTAAGTACTCCTTTTGTGCCGGAAAGGTGCTATTTTTTTAAATGAGTATATCAATTAATCTGAAGTTTAACCGTCATTATACAAAACTCACTGACTGAACACTGACCAGACAACGAAGAGCCAAAAGTTAAAATTTCATGTAGCAGCATGTAGATACTCATGTACTTATAGTAAACTAAGTCTGTACAAATTTGCCCCATAAAAAAAAGAGAACACAATGAATAGAAAAGTTCGATGGTAAGTGGCAGAACGCCTTCACGCTGAATCCTGCACAAAGCAGGATAGGCAGATGGAATTTGGAGACCTAATATTAAGATACTCCATTCCAATCCAATTCTGGAGGTATTGCGTGTTAAGGGACGGCCAGCATTAGCAGTTAGTCAATATAAATGATAAAATATATCATTTCCTCGAATGGGAATCAAAACTACAATCTAAATAAATCAAAAATATCTTTTCACAATAAATATCGTTACCGTAAATTTTTAAATTAGGCCGTTTACACATAATGACATCCAGTAGAAATAATTCAAATAAAAGAGAATCTCTCAACTATAACCCCGAGCGGTGATGTTGCTAATGTACTTTTTTCGATTATTGAACAAACCGTACACGCTCGAGATTACGTTGTGGCCACGTGGTCCGCGGATATGCATAGTTAGTTACTATTTTATTTAGGTATATTTATACGCATGAAAAAAATCGCCTATAATTTTTTTTTAAAAGAAAAGACAAGGCAAACGAGCGTTTGAGTCACCTGATGGTAAGTGAATACCGCCGCCCAAGACCCTGAGCAACACCAGAGGAGCTACAGGTGCGTTGCCGGCCCGGTGGGTTGGGCGCCGGAGCCCGGCATTACCTGATGCGAAACGCAGTGGCATAAAGCCACTACTTCACGCCGGTTTAAATGCCGGGGGTGGTAATGATCCGGTCGAGTCTGCCCATGCGTGTTGCGTTGCTGGCGACGTGACTCTACCACACGTACTTTAGTCGTCTCCTACGATACAACCAGAGTCATCCGATCCTATTCTAGTCGCCTATTTTCAATGTTTTGTATCGTGTTCACCCGAGTTCTGGGATCACCCGAGGGCTAAATTTACGTGATTACGAATATTGGCAGGCCAGAGGAACAATCAATGTGTAGTCAATTTCTAAGAAATTTGTTGACCCGCCCCTTGAAAATTTTAATATCGTAGACACATCTGGCGGTAGGTGGTTTTGGAATTTGCAAGTCCGTGGAAAGAATAATCTGGCATAGCGTATAGTTTAGGTGACCCAGGAACCCAGGTGGTGAGGGTGATACTGCTTTCGGTGGCGTGCAGTACGATTGTAGAAAACAGATAGTGGAAAACAATTCCTTCAAACACTCCTCATTGTACAGCTGATAGAACACGCAGAGAGAGAGAGAGAGAGAGAGAGAGAGAGAGAGCTAACGTCCCTAAGATGTTTCAGCGTTGATAGTCACTAGCAATCGGCACTCTTACGTTAACACTGAGACTCTCCGTTCAAATCCTGTTTTACGAAACTACAATAACTTTAAAATCCTAAGCGTCTGATTTACACTCAAAATTAAAGAATACATAATACTTAAAGACTATGAAATTTAATAAAAAGACTATTAATCTAGACTAGAGAACTTAGTATAAACTTTCTTTTTAACGTCACACTGTAACCCGCCCACTGCAGGGTAGGCAGAGGGACCCCAGATAAGACACTTCGCTTCCTACTTTCCTTGGAATTCTGAACTCAACGCCGCGCTTTGCCTCGTCACCTAAGCAAAGAAAATGGAAACGTCATATATTTTATGTCCTCGAGTGGAAATCGAACGCACAACCTATCGCATTGACAGTCACACTGTGCCCCTGCGCCACGACTGGTTTAGTATACATTAAGTCAATATTTCTAAAACTAAGAATCTATATTAGATATATAGAAAAAAATATTTTTCCATAAACCACACACTCACAGGCCACATCGCGACCCACTTGAGCCGTACATCATGTGATCATTACGAATACGAAACGCAATCGCGCGGTTAATCGAGGCGCCGCGGCGGACGTATCTCTTCTTACATAATGAAATGTTGATTGAAATAATCATTTTCATATTTTTATTTTCATGATGATTTTGTAATGATAGAAATCATTGTAATGATAGTATCAATTACCGTCGTCGTGAACGTATGGAACAGTCAGCGGCGATCTAACTGTAATCTCGACGGCGATGGGTTCGATTTTCACTCGGAAGAATTAATTAGTTCAATTGTTATAGTTCTAGTAACGAGACAAAGTGCGTCGTTAAGTTCCGCAACTCTATGTCCCTTAAATTGGCGTAAAGTGGAAAACTGAGTCTTAGGAGAGAACTGAGAGTAAAGAATCCTAGTATATACGAATATTACATTGTTTATCACGGACAGTAAACAAGTCTCTCTCCCCAGAATATATATCTTCCGGTGAGAGACTTTTTTAAAAAAAAATCAGGTCTAATTTTTTATTATCAAATTTCTGAGGTGCGCACCTCAAGTTTATTCTGAGGTGGGTACAGACCACCTGGCCCCATCTAACGAATTCGATGTAATCAAGACAAGAAAAACAAAAATATATTAATAAATAGTATAAATTACTGCCTACAGTCAGGCACTACGCCAAGAAGTCTATTTTGAAGAACCTTTCCTAAAAAAACTTCTTTTTTAAATTTGATACAGACCATGAGGCCAGTGGTGACGCAAGGGCACAAGCGTGTGATTGTAAACATATCAGGTTGTAGGTTCGATTCTAACTCGAGGAAATAAAACATTTTTTTTATTTTCCTTACTCTGGTAACAAGGCAAAGCGCGACATTGAATAACGCCACTCAACATGCAATGCCTCCAGAATTCGACAGAAAGTGAATATCGGAAGTGTCTTAATGGGAACGAAATGTCTTAAAACCAGCCCTCTGCTTATACAGCATGCAATAATAACCTAATAAATATATATAATTATTTACTGGCTCCACAAAATGAAAAACAGAAGCCTCTAGAAGAACAAAAGAATAAAAATATATGAAACAGGTAAGCAACAGCCGGGTCGCTCTGATGCCCATACTTCGATAACATACACCGCGTTCAGAGCGTCTTACAAAACACGTGGACAACAATGGCTGTGAAAGTACGTTAATTGCTTTTAAGATGGCATCTCGGAGACGTGCCAATTTATGAATGTGGAGCAACTCTGTGTTGTTGTATGGAAAATAATTTACTTTATGTATTTATTTTTATGCTTTACTCTGTATTCTGCACATAGTATGATTCGCAGAGAGAAGCTGAGAACCTAGTGTTCACTTTACGCGGATTTTTTTTAAACTCAAAGCCGCACTTTGTCTTGTGGCCGGAAAATGAAAAGAGAGAATCGAACCCACAACAGTTGCGCTTACAGTCTCACACTTGTGCTCTTGTGCCACGACGGCGTCTCTTTTCGTTCATTATCAAAGCAAAGAAATTAAAATATTAAATATTTTATTCCCTCAAGTGGGAAGCGAACCCTCAAACTCGCGTTGCGTTTACCATCGCTTGGGACGGCATATTTCAACTTTTGAACATTAGCTAATTAATAGCAATATTCCGTGCTGATACAATATCAACGTCGCGCTTTCCTCTTTTGTAGCTTCGTTGTGTCACGCATATATGTAAGTATTAGGTAGGCAGAGGGAACCTGGTATTAAAACACTCCATTTATTAATAGTATTTTAGAGTTAGGTGTCGCTTAGTCTTGTCAGAGCAAGAAAATTACTATAATTTATTCTCCCGAGTGGGAATCAAATCAAAAAAACCAAATATATATGGGAAAAAATTAATTTAATTCCATAGAAATTCACTTATCGTCGTTCAATTCGTTTATTTAAACAATTCGTTTATTTAATAAAAAAAAAAAAAACAATAATATCAACACATTTTTTTCCATAAACAATTATCTACTTAACACTAAAATATTGGCACTTAGTGAGCACAATTATATTTACAGCGCGAACTTTCGTGGATATGACCTGTTTATTTCATAAAGCTGAATAGTATGTTTGGTTGAGCGCCCTAAACTCAGGAATTACTGATTTGAATTAAAAAATATTTTCAGGTTGAATACTCCATTTGTCGAAGGTGGTTCTAAGCTATATTACATCACGCTGCCAATAGAAGCGTAATGAAGATGAAAAATGTTACAGAAACGAGAGCTTCAGTGAGCTTGAAATACATAGAACTCTTTGTTGTTTCTTTTCTATTAAGCGACAAAGTTAGTTTTCTTTACCTTCACGCTGTATTTCGCACATAGCAAGGTAGGTAGAGGGAATCTAGTCTTAAGACACTCCATTTTCCATTTTCATTAAAACAGTGTCGTTCTCCAGTTTACGCCTATCCCTATTTATATTTCTGAAGGCATTGCGTATTAAGGGGCGGAATTTAATATCGCAACAAACGTAATAATAATTTATTTTTATTTATATAAACGTAATATAGTTCATAGATAGATTTAATAATAATTTCGATTAGTATGAATTTTTTATAGTTTTATTATTTAAAGTCTTGCACAACTAATATTTTTGTCAAAGTCTTATATCAACCAGATCATATCCACGTAAGCACATTAAATTTAATACTTATTATGACAATAATAACTTACATTCATTTAATTCATTTCAACTTCAATATTTTTGCTCTTCGAAACACATATTAAAAAAATATACACTATATTTAAAACTATTATTTTTATACTTTTCTTTATAATAATTGACAATGTCGTTAAGTGTATCGCAGTTTTTATGATTGTTTAATATTTTTTTGTCAAATTTTAACACGCATTTATTAGTTTGACTTTTGACTATCTAATAAAATCTATGAAACGTAATTTGACCCACTTATGCTTTATAAATTTAGGCTATAATTTATAGTTTCAAGCACATTCTATAGCACTTGCAATACTTGGTGTAGAAAAGCGTGATTTTTAATTTTAACCTATAAATTTCTTAAATATTATTGTAATAATTCAATTACTCAAAGAGTTACTACAATCAAATGATTAAATATTCATAGCACAAATGTCTTTTTGGCGATTCTTGTTTAGTCATTTATTGTACTCGATATATTAAAGTATATTTTAAATAAAACAGAAATAAAAAAAAATCTTTTTAAAATGAAGCTTTCTAGTTTTTTGTTTATTTATTTAATCATTTTAATTAGATTCTTGTATCAAGTGGGCTGTGCAATAATTTGTTATCCGCCATTTTGTTTCGGCGGCCATTTTGGATTAACAATAATATAGATCATTGACTATATGTAATTCCATTGTGATCAACCGGACACTGGGAAGTGGGTCAAATTATTCTTGCAATATTTCTCATACACTAACACATATACTAACACTGCAAGTCAAATAAAAGCTTGTAATCATTTCATCGTCACAACTAACTAAAATAGTAGCGAGGAGTATTAACTTGGGTCGTCTTTAACTTATTTTAACTTGGTACATTTAGTGATAAGATACTCCATTCTCCACTTTCCGGAAAATTTTGAGATATTGTTTGTTGAATAACGAAACTTAACACTGCACTTTATTGAATTGCGTTAACATTGTTTATTCGTTAATTATAATTATGTTATATTAATTTTATTTTCCATATATCTCTTGAGTGTTCGGTTGTATTAAAATATTAGTAATAGAGCGACTCGGTACTCATTTTTTTTTTCATTTAAATACTAAAACGATACCACTTTTTTTTTCAAATTTTGATTAGTAGATTAAAACATCTTTTTTATTTTATTTTATACCTATAAGAGTCGCTAAGTGGTTGAATAGATTATCTTTTGAACGTAAATTATTGATTGTAATTATTATAATTCGTATATGAGATGTATAAACCGTTCTAAAAATAAATTCTAGGAACATTTTATTTATGTTAAATATGTATTAGGCCTTTCTTGTAAATTGGTCCAAATTGTATTAAATTTTATACAAAAGTTTGTTGAACTTGACAAATTTATTTTACTTACGGCATAAAATATGTTTAATTATAGATTTAAGTAAAATGTAAAACGAAGTAGAATTTTAAAATAATTGGCAAAATAATTTTCTTAAAAAATGTAAAATTTTGGATGAAATTTTAAACTTTGATCATGTGTGAACAGATTAAATAAACTTAGAATATCACTAAAGAACCAAATAAATTGATTCTTTCCGAAAATGTCAACTTTATCTAAAATAACAAAAGAATTTCAATTAATTTCTTAGTTAATATAATTATTAAGTCGTAGGTATTTTTTTTCTTCAATCATAATTTTGTTGTATATCCAAAAATCTTCGCTTAATAAGAACACAGCATTTTGTAAATCACTAGATTTGTCTAAGTATAATTTCACATTTAAATGCAATAATTATAATAGACGAATAACACTAAAAATAATTTCATACAACACGTCGCACATCGATAACGAGAATACGTATGTATAAAAACAACAAAAGGAGCAACTTTGCATGTAATATATGAAAACAATACTTGAATTACGTTTTTATTAGGTAAAAAAACGAAATAATATAATTTTATAATAAAAAAAGAAAAAAAATATGCGAAAATCTCGTTAACCATGTGAAACGTATAAAAAATCATACATACATCAATACAATATTCCAAGAAGTATATTGATAAAAGGAACCAAAAAATTATAAGGTATTCTATTTACAATACTAGAAGTTCATACAAAACAATTGTCATAAATTTTGTTAAAAGACTAAATTGAACCCTGTACTAGCTAGCACCTTTTTCTTGTGGCCAGAGCAACTCCGGGTGGTTTAACATGTAGTAGGTCATGTGCTTCTCGCTACCATACGTAGAGGCCTTCGACCCTAAACACATTAAGAACTGACTCTTCTCCAAATTCTTATCACAGTCCACTGAATGGAACTTATGTACTAACGTCTCATCAGTTATCCGGAACACTGTTAAATTGGACTTAATCAACGTCTCGAACAGTTGCACGTCTTCCAACCCCCAACCCTTAATACTTAAATCGAAACCACCGACCCTCTCGAAATCACATTTGTATATACTAAGAATACCAAAACCGAACTGTCTGAAGTAACCGTAATCGTCGTTGATCTCTTTACTGTACTTTAAATTAACTAAGTCTTTATCAGTCACGTTAGTATTAACACTGTCTGCAAATTTACCTAGATCACTGTCCATCACAAGAATTTCGCCTTTGAACTTGTTATATTCGTCACCGTACACTACTTCTGGATTGAACTCACTGAACACTATTGGAAAGTAAACTTGGTAATATTTAATAGTATTAAGCCTAATTCGCATAAGAGTTATGTGGTTGAACATCATGTCCACATCAATGAAAAACATTAAATCGTCACTGGCACATTTCTTCAAGCCTTCAGTCAATGCGGCACCTCTTGAGAACGTTGTGGAGCCCATATATACGATTTTCATATCTTTTCCATACTTTTCCCTATAGAAATTGACCAAGGTCTCCGAATTAGTGTAATCCAAGGGACTCTTGCCGTCCATATAAAGAACGACAATCAAGGTGACAGTTTCATCACTCTTCAGGACCACATCCTCATAATTCTTCATGAAACGGTTAAATATTTCAAATCTGCCCAACAATGGCAGGATGAAGTGTATCCGCCTGTCGTAAATTGGATATTCGTATTCGTCATCACTCCACTTCAGTACTTTTGGTAGGTTATCCTGTAACTTATGTATGCCATTCTCGAGTGCTTCTCTGACATTCAATTTGTCTAAAAAGCTATTCGGACTTTGCTGGTTGGGATCATCGAAGTCTTCATAGTCGTTATAAGTTTTTCCGTTTGGATCAAGCTGTTCCAATATTTCCGGCTCTTCTTCCGGTGGTGGCTCTCCCATTGGTAGCTCCCGTATTTCTAGACCTGGAATAAAACCACACTAATAAAATTTTTTGCATTGGCCACCGGCAATAAAAGCACCATCGCTGTTTACCATGCGATTGTTCTGATTTAATATATTATATGGCACCGTGCACGACTACAGCGCCACCCAGCGTACGCAAATTTGTGGGCTCTGACGCTTTGACATATGATGACGGGATTGTTTGAAAATACTTTCAAATTCATTTATATTACTTAATTACTGTGATTTGGGTGGAAAAAGTGTCGATAAATCATTTCTGGTTATTCAAATTGAGAGAGGTAAGTAATCTCTATTCAAAATTGTGTTTTATTTTGGTTATATCAGAATTTGTTTACTACTTTTTTAGTTATAGTTTTACTGAAAAACAAGGAAACAAAACAAATTTAATGGTAGTTAGTATAGTAGTTACCTAGTTTTGATATTATTTATTTTCTAAATAAATGATTCTTATAATATCAAAACGTAAACGAAACGAAATGTGATTTAAGAAAAAAAAATATTAAAATAAAAAAAAAAACTATTAATACTGTATTTGTGATTGGTTGCTAATGTTTTTAATAATAATTGGAAATTGCAAGATCTATAAGTTGCTCATCATTACAGATAGATGAAAACCCAGTAAAATATATTTATTTTTGTTGAAGTCGCCACATCTGTGTGTGTTTTTTAAAGGGTATTACATATTTTGTTCTACATTTTATTGTAATTTTTTATATACATAGTTGAGTTGTCTATTTCTGTTTGTAATTCTGCATCACATACTTCGCTATAAATATATCTATTACATGTAAATGCAACTGCTGTGACTCATTTTTAATAACTTAGTAAAACGATAAGTCGAACAGATTGCTTTGACATTAATAAGTGACAAAGCCTACATTTTTTCTACTTTTGGCCACCACGAGCGCTGCGAGCGTTTATAATACTGTCACCTAGTACTACGCACCCTGCCAATAGAGAATAAACAAACTTATCACTTTTTCTTTTTCTTTGGTCGTTATTATTTTCTGCCTCAGATAAGCAGACAAATGATACCGTCAATTTCCGCCAAAGAATACCCAATGTTTTAAAAATTGGATGAAAATTAGATCATGGCGTATCGTAACACTAATTTCTCTCTGTCTAAAACATAAAACCACATGCATCAAATGCAGTGAAAGGATAAAATGATTACCAGTAAAAGATTGCTGCAAGTACGCATGCCTTCTTACAGCGGCTGTCATCTTTCTGCCTCTGTAGCGTCGGTACTTCAGCAAGAGGTCGAGGACGATGTCGACGCCGTGGAGAGGTTGCAGACGAATGTAGCCGTACAGTAGCTCATTGAAGTCTATGACTCGTCCACGTTGTCGGGACGGAGCGTTTATTATTTCCATTACCTGGAAGAATATATTATAATAAATTGTATTGTTTTGATTAAAATTTAGTGTAATTATTTAATCTACTCAGTATAAAACAAAATATGATTTAAAATAACTTTTATCGACAATTTAGCTTCATGTTTCTCTTGTTTGACCTAGAAAAAACACTATGTGTAAGACACTCGGTTTCTTGACTGAACAAAATTAAAAATAATATACAAATCCAAATATCAAAATAAATTAAGTTTCAATATAAGATAAGAAATAGTTAATTATATAATTAAACATTTTTAGTAGTAAGTATGTACATACGTATAAAGAATAATAAAAATAATACATCAAATCTTAAATATACTTCACAAATACTACAAACTAATCCTAGCTTTCTAATTTATCTAAAGTGTTTACAGTACGGTTAACAAGTCTTGGCCGCCCTGAAATTAACTGTAGTTGGCTGCGCCTTTTGATGGGATTTTTGGATTCTTGTTACTTTTTATTTTGTTCAAGAGTACTATGCACTAAAATTCATAAAATCTAACTTCAAGATGGCCACAAGTTGTTGACCGTACTAGTATTGTTTAATAGAAAATTTACTAACCTCCCTTATAACGTCATCTAAAGCCTCTTTCAAGGGTGTTTCTAATCTTCTCTTCGGATTGGAATGGTTAATGGAATAAATAGATTTACTGATAAAATCAAAAGGCACGATGTCATCGAAATTATCAGCTTTATATCTGTTGAAGTCTATTGGTGCACCTGAAAATGAATTAAAATAGTATTAGATTTTTGTCAATTTATATAAAAAAATAGCAGGGTAAACAGAGGGAAACTTTAATAAAGATTTCATTTCCAGCTGCCGCATAATTATCGAGGCCTCATGCCTTGAGAGGCGGAACTCAACGCCACGCTTTGTTGTATATTAGAGCGGGGCAAAGAAAGAAATTTAAAATATTCCTTTCTTTAAGTGTGGCTGGAACCCATAATCATTACGTTTATGATCAAACTATTCCACTGCACCACAACTGACTCAATTTGAATATTAGTGGACGCCAAACCTTCCACACAATAGACACATAATTTTCCACCTCACCTAATATACTATTATCTCCCAAGTACCCCGGCTCCCCTATCTTCTCGGGGAACAAAGGAACCCCGTCCGCCAACATGTAATCCTCCACTTGTTCGCTATCCACTCCCAACGCGCGTATCGACGACGCTATATCCCTGTGCAAATCCAACGATTGCTCTCTTAAGTCTTGAATTTGAAGATTCTGAAATGAAAGATGTGAAATATTAGAGAAATGTATTATTATCTAGTAAAAAAAAATAAAAAAAGCTCATTTTGTCTATTGATTAAAACTCATTAAAAAACAAGGTGGTCGTGGTGCAGTGGCACTGTACTATAAACACGGCGATTGTGGGTTCAAGTCCTAGGTACACTCGTGGAAATAAATAAGTTAATATTTTTATGTTCTCGTTCTGGTAACAATAACATAGCAAAGAACGGTGTCGAGTTCTGCTACTCAACACGCAATACCCCGAGAATTGGGAAACTGAGTGTCTCAACCCTAAGTTCCCTCTGCCTACCTACGTTATATGCGGGATACAGCGTGAAGGTAAAAACGTCATCACGTCAAATCATAAAATTCCCAGGCATTTTTAAGATTTACAGCTATTTAAGTTTTCAATTTTCATTACTACAATCATAATAATACATTTTAAGCTGATAGCATCGTCCTTTAAGTACGAGAAATAGCAAAGAGTGTGTTGACATAAGATATTTGATCGCACGCCCGATACTAGTTCGAGCGTGTAAACAACCTCGTACACACATCGCTTGCAAGGTGCTTTTGTATTTTTACATACTCATACGAAAGGTTAAGGAAATGTGAAAAAAAAAATAACGGGAATCGAACCCGCGCTTTCTTGAAACTGCTTGTTGTTGGAAGATATGCAAGAGGCAAAAGGGAAAATATTTTCTTTATTTGGTGTAAAATGGCAGTTTAAAAATGTTTAAAATAAAACAAGATTAATTCGATTCATATTCTTTTTTTTTAAATTATCTTAGCAAAATGAATGAACAATATAATGCAGTCATGCCAAAAGTTTTAATAAATTTATTTATCGTGAAAATTTTAACAAATAAATACCTACATATATTTTATTATATACCGCTTAAAGCTAAGTAGGCAGAGGGAATATAGTGTCCAGATTTAAGACACTCCGTTCTCTATTTACTGCCCATTTTTTTCTAACAAAGACAGAACCCAACAATCTTTTCCCCGATTGGGAAAAAAGGTCAAAACCGTTGCGTTTTTTGTTTTTCCGAAAAAAAAACGATCTATCATTTTTATAACTATTAAGCTAAAATATATATATATATTGCTGGCTAGTCTGTACAGTGTACTGTGTACGTACATAATGCGTTCAATGCACTGCATTATCTGTATTGATCGATTGTATATAATTTGAAATAGTTAATGGAAATAAGCAATGATTATTTTATTTTATTTAATTATGCAGCTCCACTTCGCCCAATAGAATTAATTAAGAAAGATCTCTATTAACTAGATAATAAACATATTTAAATTCCAAAACCATAATTAAACGAACTCACACTTATCGCTATACTATACTTATTTATCAACAACTAACACCGACCTGGTCGGTTTCCAGGAGGTGCGGATTCGAGTCCCGCTATGTTCAAATTTTTATACGTTTTCTAAATAAGTATTTTTCTTTCCTAAGTGTGGATTAACACTTTAAAAATGTTTAAAACATCAAAAGGTAACAAATGCACACACCTTTCTCAGTCAATCTCTAATTAATATAAAATTGTCTGTCTGTCGGCTTTAAATCAAAAATTAAATTAAATCAGCTTCACGCCGTATCCCGCACACAGCAGGGTAGGCAGAGGGAACCTAGTGTCAAGACCGTTCTTCTCCGTTCCCCACTTTCTGCCGGATTCTGGAGGCATTGCGTGTTGAGTGGCAGAACTCAACGCCGCGCTTAACCTCGACACCAGAGCGAAGAAATGGAAATATAAACTTAAGTAAATATTTCATCTCCTCGAGTGGGGATCGAACCCACAACCAGTCGGTTTTGCAGTCACACCTCGTGCCGCTGCGCCACGACCGGCCTCAACTATTAATGCTTTATAAAAATAACCCAATCAAGTAAGCTAGAACCTCGATAATTATATACAATACATAAAAGGTACAGACAGATACATTAAATAGCAAGTAAGGACTAACGACGTCCTCGTAAAATGTAAGCGATCAAACGCTGAGCCGCGCCGGAACTACGGCTATATTTGCAACATTGTAGTTTTGTTTTACTAAATCGGACTCACGGATTGGTAGTTGTTGAACTCTACAGTCGTTTGCTGTATTAGAATGTAGACGCAACGGGTTTAGGTTCGATTTGCATTCGGGTAAATATATTATTTTTATTTCTTCGCTCTAAAGTATTGATTGAGATAAAGCGCTGCGTTCAGTTTCGACAATCATTATGAAATGTTTCGAAAATTTGGCGGTTCGTGGGAAACGGAGTGTCTTACGGAGTGTGTGAATGTAGGTTCCCTTTAACTATTCTACTATATGCGGGGTACAACGTATAGCTACAAATATGTATATAAAAATAATAAATAAATATAATAAATACCATAAATAATTTAGATTCGTATTTTTAGGTAATCATTTTTAAGTAACAGAATTGTGTCATGTTGATGTTAAAATATTAATCTCAGTAGCAAAGTAGTTTATCTAGAGAAGGTCTTCTTAAATCACGATATATATGAAGATGAACGGCATTCGAGCCGATGATGCAAGTCTTTTGTTCTATCCATATTAAGATTCCAGTATCATCAATATTTTTAAGCAAAAAGTGTATATGATAGAGGACATCGTAGAGCCTATTATAATAAATTTTAATTTTGTAAGTTTTGCGTTATCATGGTACCTACTGCGGTATAGCGTCTGAGTATAAACGAGAAGGTAATGGGATCCATTTCCTCTCGCAAGAATGGATTATCTTTATTATCTCCCTCTGCTAGCAAAACGAGGAGTTCTGTACCATTATCAGAGTTCATGAGATGCAGACTGCTGACAGACGGACGGACAGATAGATGGACGGACGAATAGCTGAACCTTAGTTACAGGGTTCCATTTTATCTTTTAAATACGGGAAACCCTAAAAAGACACTGCCTAATAATTATAAATATTAATGCCCGTTTGAATAAAAAAAATCTTATTTTACAATTTATTCGACTACAAAAGCTAACCCTGCTGGTACAAGTTAAAGATCGAATAGAACGTCTCGTTTAATGAGAGGCAATTACGAATAACTAACAACGTTAATGGTGTCGAGGATTATCTCATGCTTGTTCAGAACAGCCTTTTACGCTTTACGATGTATCTAACACAAAGCAGGGCAGACAGAGGGAACCTGGGAACCCAGTGTTAAGAAATTTTATTCACATTAAGATGCTTCCGTTTCTTACTTTCATCCTAATTCTGGAGGTATGGCGTGTTGAGTAGCAGAACTAAACTCCGCGCGTCTAAGTTCCTTGCAGTCGCATACTTGTGCTTCTGCGCCACAACTGGCTTCAAGTTCTCGGTAATTAAATAACTAATAAATACTAAATACCTTAAAATAAGTATGCAATCTGTACATTTGGCGATGATCTTTAACCGGATGCAGTGTGATAGCGCGATGCACTTCCCGCTTCTTCAGCCTGCCGGTGTACGCCGCGGCGCCGCTACCGTTGTGGTGCAGGATGGTCTGCATCTGCAATGGGGGCGCATTATGTTTACTTAATAGTGACGTCACAGTTGTAAAACAGATCGCCCCTAGTATTCATTACATGCAATTGTGTTGTCAGCTTATTGTTTTTATTACACTTTTAGTTTTCAAATATAAGTGTAAGTATTGGAACGTTGTAGGATTTGAACTGGCGTCTCTTCGAGGTCCAAGTCACTCTGCCTCAGTCAAGCCATTTATTTGTTCTTATTAAATTGTGTTGAAATTCCAATTAGAATTACAACTTATTCATGTTTTTTGTAATGTTTTTTTTAATAATGGTAATTTAAAGGTTAGGTTAATGGTAAATGGTAAGACATAATGGTATTTATTTAAAAAAAAACACGCTTACGCACCTGCGCACTATAGAAAGACTCCACATTTAGAAAGTAATATTTTAAGTTTATAAACAACCACAAAATGATGATATGAACAAAAATATCAAACCGAAAACCTCAAATATTCAAATATTTTTTTAATAAGTTTACTTTATTAACCTTTTAATACCAAGAATTCAAAAAGGAAAATAGCAGGAAAATGCAATTCTACGTAGAATACTCTTCACTGACGTGTTTAGATTTCGACGTACTAAAATGTTTATAAAATACACTGTAATGCTTAAAAGATTACATATTGAAACTTATTCATGCCATGATCTTAATGATTCTTGAAAAGTTGGAAACTTATTAAAAAAAAAAATCAAATTAATAAACAAATAAGAAATAAATATAATGTTATTTACTTTATGCACGTACGCACTAGGTACTATATCATTTTTTTTTACGCTTCACGCTATAGCAGGATAGGAAAAGGGAACTTAGTAATGAGACACTGCTCCCAAGCACCGCCCAATTTTGAAGACGCTCGAGGAGGCAAATTCAAGTTCCCTAGGTTACTTATATGGCAACGAAACAGTTACCGTGATATATCACCATATAGCCTTTTCAGAAAATTTAATTATCCAATAAAAAAAAAACATCCTATTCGAAACAGTAGTTCCTGAGACCATGCAGCCTCTACAGCTTTATAATTTTAGTACAGATATGTAAGATCTTACGTAACCATCAAGTCACTATTAAAATTACACTAGAGAAATCAATCAATCAATGGTTATTACAAATGTTATATACGTGTAATATAATATAATAAATGTAATAAATATTACTAACGTAATAAATATTACTTTTATTAATATTGCATTAAAGAGGAAATGAAATATTTATTTAAATTTTTATTTTCATTTCTTCGCTCTGGTGTCGAGGCAAAGCGCGTTGAGTTCGGCGACTCAACACTCAATACCTCCAGGATTCGGCTTAAAATGGGCAACGAAGTGTCTTAACACTAAGTTCTCTCTGCCTACCCTGCTGTGTGCTGTGTACAGCGTGAAGCTGATTTTATTTTATTTTTTATTATTATATTACTTATATACATTTAAATTTCCAATAACATTTACAAAGGAAATGATTGAATGGAAAATATTAGAAATAATCTATTAACATGAATGTCAGCGGATCAAAGAACATGAGGCGGTCGCACGATAACTATCAATCAATTAGTTATACATGATGTTTTGAATTAACATTAAATGGTTTGTTAGGTTCAATTTTTGCTTTTATTTTGCCGACGAGTAAACAAACATGTTTAATTATAATAATAAATTATATAAGAGATCGATTATACTTTTCTGGTATCTACTTATAATACCTACGTGATAGGTCTTTTGTTTTTTTTTCTGTAACCCGCATATAGCTGGATAGGTAGAGGGAACCTAGTGTTGATATTCTTTATTATACTTTAAGACACTTCCGGTCCCCATTTTCCGCCGAATTGTTACCCCTGCGCCACAAATATGATCCTCAGGTCTTTTGTGATTATATTCAATTTATTTTCATTTCCCCATTCTAACAAAACGTGGTTGTAGAATGTAAATATTAACACTCCCCCAAATAAGATTAAAACCTACAATTATTAATATTTTTACTTCCATACGCCCCCACTGTGCCACTACGTATATAATTAAAGTAAATTAATTGATAGCTACACGATCACTATCTCGTACAAAATAACGTTTCTTAGATATAGCTAATTGAAATTTATAATTGATCGACCTTTGTGTAGGTGATGTTTGATTAAAAGTTATTTAGTATTTACATTAACTAATGAGGCCAGTTGTGGCGGAGGGGTACAAGGTGTAACTGTAAAACAGACTGGTTGTGGGTTCGATCCCCACTCGAGAAGATAAAACATTTACTTAAATTTATATTTCCAATTCTTCGCTCTGGTGTCGAGGCTAAGAGCGGCGTTGAGTTCTGCCACTGAACACGCAATGTCTCCAGAATTCGGCAGAAAGTGGGGAATGTGTGCGGGATACAGCGTGAAGCTGATTTTTTTTTATTTACAACTACGAATCAAACACGAATAGCTTTGAAAGATGCAAAATATAAACAGAGAAAAACGTGCGAACTAAAAGAGATCGTAAACAGATGAATAGACCAACCCACATTTTGTTATTTATTTTATAAACCTATTCTAAACTAAACAGTACACGGAATAGCTCACTTGGGGAAATATTCTTGCAAATTTTACAAATATGTAAGTGTTTAGCAACTAATATTTATTTTTATATAAAGAAGTTATTTTATGTTATTCAGCTTCAAACTTTTGGATATAAGAAGGTAGGCAGAGGAAACTCAGGCCCGTATTTATAAATTTCTCTCAAATATGAAATCGATCTTGAAATGCCGTTTTTATTAATAGATTATTAAAACGGCTTCTCAAGATCGACGTCTGACTTGAGAGCAGTGTATATAAATACCACAATCCTTTTTCCATCCACCACCCGAGTATTCGACGCCGCGCGACAGAAATGAAAGATAACGTAACGTAACGTACGAAAGGTTAAGTTAGGTTCCCACTCGAAGTAATGAATGATTTTATATTTTAATTTCTTCACCCTGGTGTTGAGACTTTCCGCCACTCAACACACAATGCCCCTTAAGAGATCAGCGTAAAGTGGGGAACGGAGTGTCTTAACACTACGCTCCATTTACCTACTCTGCTACATGCGGAATAAAGCGTTAAGCTGCTTATTTATTATCTAAGCCATCTGTAACATTTAATATAAGTGGACCATTTTTATTACCAGGCCTTATAAAGACTACCGACTCGAGGACGCGGACAGACGGCGAGACTAGTTTTTGCAACGGGACCAGAAACAGATGTTAGCAATTGTATGGTAATGGGACACCCCAGCCGAACTACAGTTAGAAGATATCATTTGAATAACTTTTTAAATATTTAACTTGTTTTTTTTTTGTTTATAAATGAATGGTAGTTTTGTTGTTATGGCGGAATAATTTTAATTTGTAGATATTTCTTGAAATAGTGTTAACCATACTTTAAATTGATGTTAAAAATCACATATTTTTGGACGATGTATAGCGCGTAGTACGCGATAGGCAGAGGGAATCTAGTGGAGGAATTCTGGAGGCATTGCATATTGAGTGGCGGAACTCAACGCCGCACTTTGCCTCGACACCAGAGCAAAGAAATTAAATATATAAAATGAATATATAATAAAATATAAATTAAAATAAATGTTTAATTTCCTCGAGTGGGATCGAACCCCTCAACCATTCGCGTTTACAGTCTAAGTTTGTGCCTCTGCGCCACGATTAGTCTCAACTAATTTAGTATATTGATTTATTTATTTTAAGGTTCACGCTGTGTTCAGCATATAGCAGGGTAGGCAGAAGAACCTAACACTAGGTTCCCCACTTTCCGCCCAGACCTTAAAACATTGCGGGTATAGAGTAGAGTGGCGAAACTTAACGCCGCGCTTTGTCTTCTTACCAGCGAAAATATTAACATTATTCATTCCCTATACATAATTTTATTGCACGTGTTTTCTATTATAGAGTGTTTTTTTTCTATCCATTAATAATATTTTTGTAGCTCGTTCTGTAAAGAGTTACTTTAAACTAAAATAAAACGCATACATACATATAAATCTAATAATTTACTAATATATCATCTATAGATATTTCAAATATCTGAATGAGTGGGTAGTCTAGGACAGGCGTTACTTTCCCGTTCGGATTTCACTCGCCTAGGTCACCCAACCGGTCTCCGCTACCTGTAGGTACTGCCTACCTACTTGCAAATTGTTGCGATTTGTTAGACACTAGACCTAGAATACAAGAAATATAGGACTAAGTTATGACTCTATAAGTAAGTGAGTATATATTGAAATAAATAAGTTTTAAGTCTATGTGATTATCAAAATAATATTTAATATTGTGTGGGTTCGATTTCCACTCGAGAAAATGAAATGTTCAATATTTTTCTCACTCAACAATGAGCCTCCAGAATTCGGCAAGTGGGTAACGGAAGAATCTTTATGACAACGGGGGTGTCCATCTTAGCACTAGGTCCTCTCTACCTACAATGCTATAAACGAGATACAGCGGAACCTAATTTTTGTTCCGAAGAACATGTTTGCATTTTTGTATATGAATAAATATATATCTATGATTGGACGATTTAAAAAAAACATGCCTTATTATTAAATTTTTTTAAACAAATCGTCAGTAATGTAAACGTAGATCGATCAACGTAGAAAAATCAACGCGCGTCTAAAAAAGAAAATATAATTTCTATATTTTGTAATGGAATTTAAAAGAAAGAATAACTTTCAAAATTACAGTCTATTCTAGCTATTGAAGATACATTTTAACTTTTGGAATTCTATTGACCATTAAAAATAAAAATAATATGTGTCATTTATTACTTACATTCTCATCATCGTGAGATTGCTTAAATGTTTAACTTTATGTTTTATTAGGTAATAAAAATAAATAACTTTCAAATACATTAAGTAAAGTAAAATATTATGATTATTAATAAGAATTATTACATTAATAGAATTATATCGTTTATTTGGTACTAAAAAAAATTCGCTTCACGGCAGGGAAGGCAGAGGGAACCTTGTGTTAAGACAGTCCGTTAGACAAATTCTGGAGGCATTGTGTGTTGAGTGGTGGAACTCAATGCCCCGCTTAACCTGGACACCAGAGCGAAGGAAAAGAAATATAAATTTAAATAAATATTTCATTTCCTCGAGCGGGGATCGAACCAACATTCAGTCGCGATTACAGTCACACTTTGTTCCCCTGCACTACGACTGGCCTCCTGGCCTAATTTGGCACTACAATGACGTAATTACACTATATTCAGAAAATCTAGTTAAGCTAGCCAGTAAGAGGCAAGCTATGGAACAAGGACACAAACATGCGACTGTAAACGTGACAGGTTGGGGTTCGATTCCCACTCGAGGAAATTAAATATTTTAATATTTCCTCGCTATGGTAACGAGGCAAATCGCCCCGTTAAGTTCCGCGACTCAACACGCAATGCCTGCAGAATTCGATGTAGAGGGGAATGAAAGTCAATAAAGGTAACGGAGACTCCCTCAGGTTCCCTCTGTCTACACAGCTATGTGCGGGATACAGCGAAGTGCACAAGCCCAAAGGTATATTGCAACAAAAAAAAAAAATTGGTAAACATCGTATCTTTTAAATGTATTGTTTATTCCTATTATCACTTGTAAAATGATTCATCTGCAAATGGAGAGAACTCTCCTATAGCTACTTAAGTAAATCTTAGATAAATATGCATTATAGGTGTTAAAATGTCCGACATGAAAAGCAGATAGCAACATTTCTTCTTAACTATGGGAATTTTAAAAGGATTTTAAGAAAAAGTCTTTTTTTGGCAATAACACTCAATTATTTAGTAATAAATTATATAATTGAGGCCTGTCGTGGCGCAGTGGCACAAAGTGTGACTGTAAAACCGACTGGTTGTGGGTTCGATCCCCACTCGAGGAGATGAAATATTTACTTAAATTTATATTTCCATTTCTTCGCTCTGGTGTCGAGGTTAAGCGCGGCATTGAGTTCTGCCACTCAACACGCAATGCCTCCAGAATTCGGCAGAAAGTGAGGAACAGGGTGTCTTATGACACTAGGTTCCCTCTGCCTACCCTGCTGTGTGCGGGATACAGCGCGAAGTTGAAAAAAAAAATAATAATTATATAATTGAGTAGAATTAAAAACATAATAACTCTGATTCAAAATAACGTTTATAATCGCTTGTATGTATATAAGTATATATATATATTCTTTGGGAAGCGAAGTGGAGCACTAAGAGAGGATTTCCTGAAATTCATACGAAAACGGTAAAATTTGGGTTGTAAGTACCTATATATAAAATTAAAATAAAGGTATAATATACACCATGTATCTACTAGTATTTTAGTAACTTTATAAGTAGGTATATCATGATAACAAACTAGACAGTAGCTGATAAGGGTCGAAAAGTCAATTTGCACCGTCTCCAACTGTAATAATTATCTAAAGAGATCAGGTGAAGCGCTTTATTTCGTTTTGTATATCGAATGTTATTATTTATTTAATTAAATGGATCTAAAGTTATATTGCGCTTATATTTCTATACTAGCGACACGTCCGCGGCTTCGCTCGCTTGCACTATGAAAAATTATTGATTTACTAATCTACATTGCTTTCGTTTTCTAATAATAATATCATTTTTAAAAAAAATATATCTATGTCTATACTGAAAAGTAGGCAGTAGTTTCCGTCGATTTAATAAAAGAGTTATTAATAACAATTTTGTTGAAAAACATTCCTTAAATTGGTATATTTTTTTATTATATATCGATTGAAAATAAAGAAATACTAAATATTAAGGAAAACTAAAATACAATAGTGGACAAATACGCAGATAAATAAACAAACAGACATTTTTTTTTTGTAAAATCATTGTTTTAATTTATTTACATTATTAAATGCCACCGTTTGACAATGACATTTTTTCTAATACATCCTTATTTGTCTTTCATATTCAGACACCGAAGAGAACATCAAATTTACTATTTTTTAAAGAACACCTAATAGAATAAAGAAATGTAGCTGAACTACTTAGTATCTATATCTTTAGTAAAACTTACATAACCTATTCTAACATACTTTTACATATTTCAAAATCGCGATAATAATATAAAATCAGCCTATATGTCAATCTAAATGTGATCTAAGGCGCGATACTAGTATGACAAAATATTTTACACATATCTTATCGTGATCTACCGATAACTCATATTATGAGTATTTGGCTATTAAAATATTTGTTTTTCTATAATTATCTTTTTTTTTATAACATTGTATGATGACTAAACTATGCTTTTAGTACATATGGGTATTGTTATAAGGCGATGGTTGTGGGTTGGAGTTTCACTCAGAGGAAGGTTAACATTTAAAATAATATAATTTTTCTAATCAAAGTTAACAAAAATTTAAATTCTCTTAATATATTGTATTTAAAATTAACTAACATTGAAGAATGTAGTGAAGGAGTTTTCTTTTCCCATTTTAGATAAATATTATCAAAAAATACAGTCGAATTGATAACCTTCTTCTTTTAAAAGTCGGTTAAAAATACATGAGAACATTGTACACAATGTTAAATGTACATGTTTAATAAATTTTAAAATTATGTAATAAACAATTTGTGCACCATCCTTTCCGCCAGATCAAACAGAGAAGTCGGTAATATTTTATAAGTAAGCAAGAGTTTAAAGAATGATTAGAAACAGGTAAAAGAGGCGGGCGAAGATCTAGACTGACCTTCGAGAACACAGTTTTGATGATACTCGACGAAGGTCACATAGAAAGAAAGCTTAAAGACCACCAGGAAAATATAGATGAAAAGATTGATGACAGTAGTCGAGGCAAAAGAGGTACGCAGGGGTTCCCTCTGTCTATACCGCTAAGGATACAGCGTAAATCTAAAATAGATTAGGTTCCCAAATATGTGAAACAACAACTTATTACCGTTTCAACAAACAACCAGAAATTATTATAAGTTGCAAAGTCTCCAGATTTATATATGCAGAACTGTGATACTATACGTGGCAACATCAATCATAAGAGAAAAGGAAGCACCCACTTGCCCCCCACCGGTAATGGAAAGACAGACGAAATAGCACGTAAGGAAACGCCAATCTTGGGGAACAGCTTCCGCCACGACCTTGCGTAAAGCTTGTTGAGGTTAATTTTAGTTTTAATTTGTATTTTTGCTTTTGACTACACTATAAGTATACCTAGTGGTAAAACAGAATTCTTATTTTATATACATCATTTTATTTTTATGATTGTGGTCCAAATTCTTGGTTTAACTTATAGGTTGTACTGTTATCTCACATTTAGCAGGGTAGAAGGACCCTGGTGTTTAGTTGCCCAAATTTCGAGATATTTGGTCTTGAGTGTTGGAACTCAACGCCCTACTATGTCAAGGATATCAGAGCGAAAATGTAAATAATTATTAATTTACCGTAGGAATTGAAGCCTCAATCGTCGCATTTACAGTCCGATGCTTCTATAGAATCATTTGTTATCAATGATTGAACATTATATTACTAGCAATAGATTTTTTCGTAATTTCGGCGCATTCGAGTACTATGACCTATTTTAAAAAAAAACGATATCTCTAATTTATCACAGCACTGATAAGAATGTTAAGAATAGACTAAAATATGGGCGCGCGAATAAGATACTATAAGTATTATATGGATTTTAAATTTTTAAATAAATACTTAGCGAAATATTTAGAAATATTTAGAAACATATAAAAATTAACGTATTGGGTGTCGAAACCGCGCCTCTTGGAAAGCGTCCAAGACCTCTAGACTTATATACATTTTTTTTTTTTTTATGGAAAAGGACAAGGCAAACGAGCGTTCGGGTCACCTGATGGTAAGTGATTACCGCCGCCCACGGCCCCGTGCAACACCAGAGGAGCTACAGGTGCGTTGCCGGCCTTTAAGGTGGAGATAGACGCGCTTTTTGAAGGTACCTATGTCATATCGACCTGGAAACACTGCCGCGGGTAGGCCATTCCACAGTTCCGTGGTGCGTGGAAGGAATTTCCTACGAAACCGCACAGTA
>JAATLQ010037318.1:0-51651 GCA_013421005.1 Heliconius erato x Heliconius himera
TTTTCCAATTCCTTATGCGATTTTCTTTCAAATGATGTGCGATTCACATAAAAAACATATGAGTGCAATTTTCTCCAAAAACGAGTTACGAAAAACATTAATTAAAGGTGATTGCGGCAGGATTTTTTTGGGCAACCCTAGTGTAATCTATTCTACTATCATGTATCATTCTTAAATATTAGTTTCATTAGAAAATCTAATCCCTACAGTTTTAAACGATGGGATCTTAGGCCATTAGTGAAACCTAACAAATACTAAGTGACACTAAGTCTGGCAAATAAATTAAATCCTGTGAAACCTGATCGAGTTGATTTTTTTTATTTCTATTAAGTGTGATTTACTCAAAAATCATATCCAGCCAGTATAAATGATTAAAATACAATTTATATTATTTTAAGAGCAACATAATAATAAAAAATATCATTTATCAACAAATGTAAACACTTGCCTGCTCACGCTGTTTCTCGCGCACAGCAGAGTAGGCAAAGGGATCCTAGTGTTAAGACACTTCGTTCCTCACTTATCGCTGAATTTTTGGTCCATTGCGTGTTGAGTGGCAGAACTCAACGCCGCGCATTGCCTGGACACCAGAGTGAAGAAATGAAAATATAAATTTAAATAAATATTTCTTTTCCTCGAGTGAGAATCGAACCTACGACCGCGTTTGCAGTCACATTTTGTGACCCTTCGCCACTACTTGCCTTGAAAGAACAAAACATACTATTCACTTCTGTAGTAAGGTATGTTCCAAAAAAAATTACAACAAGAATTACAAAAACATAAAACTTTGGTAACGAGGCTCACAGCACACAATGCTTCCAGAATTGGGCGAAAAGTGGGGAATGGAAGTATCTACTAGGTTCCCAGGTTTCGTATGCGGCACACATCGCGTAGCTAAAAAACGACGAAAAATGTGTCCATATGACCGTTTCGTCCAGAAAACATGTGATCATAAATCTCACGCTCTCACTGTGGTAATATTATCGTTTAAATGCTAATTTTGATAATATTTACGAAGTGTTTTTTTAAACATGTGATACTATGAATAAAACAGTGTGTTTAAAACAGTTTACAATAGCCAGTTACAGAAATGTTAATATTAACAAGTAATAATCCATTCCCTCGAGTGGAGATAGAACCCACAACCGTCACGTTACAGGCACATTATTGTGCCTCTGGACGAACCAACTCGAACTGCTAATAAATAGTTTTAAATATTACTTTAAGAATAATGAATATTGATTGATAAAGAAACACCGCCAATAGAGCGATCATCGCTTGCAATCGTGCATTAAATTGGATGCGCTTGCGCCGGATGTCGGCACGGTATTTGCTGCTTAGATTAACTTGCTTGAAAGAGATAAACTAAAGATTTAATTGTTTTCAAACTACGAATTTTCCTATAATTTCATAGACTGAAACATATGTACGAATATATTATTTTTATTCAAATCTATCAAGTATCTAAATATTGTTGACTAACACAGAAAAATGTTCATGTAGAAATCAACCGTTTCCTGTAGATTCATTACCATATTAGTAATTATATAAAAAACAGTAATTTTACTATACATATTTTATTAAATATTTTAATTTAAAAATATATCAAAATCTTGCTACAGATTTGTAAGGAGCGTTTTCTAATGTACATAATTTTCTCACAGGTCAAAAAGGAGGAGTTTAACGAAAAAGGAGTTTAGGTAGATTATCAATTCGACTGTATTTTTTTTAGTTTTGTTACCTTAGAACTTTTGACTGGGTGAACCGATTTTGATAATTATTTTTTTTAATTAAAAGCTAGTACTTCAATAGTAGCTGAATCATTTCTATCATTTTATCATTTCAAGTATGTGCGCGACAACTAGACGAATAACTTAATATTAACCCAATCGATTTCGATGGTTCTTTTGTTTTGGCATCAAGGGCAGTTTGATAGAAGCTTGATTAAGTTCTGATTAATTTGAATAAATCGTTTTTTTTTTTTATTAAAAATTGTAATTATTTACATTTTATTGTATCGTTTAAAATATATTTAAAAGTAAAAGTGCTATGTTTCTTTTTTTAAAATTATAAGGAAATAGAACCAAATGCGAGGCGAATTTTGTAAACAAATTTAACTAATCGTCAATAGCTTCAATAAAAACTAACGCTTTAGGTTTTCAACACAGTCAATAAAATAATTTGCGGTCGCAGTCCGGTGATCCAGTTAGATTGGCTCCGTAACGGACCGCGCGAAGTAAATTTGTTCTAAATTATTTCTTAAGTCAATATCTAAACATATTTTTTCTTATTGTCTACAATTATATTAAACAAAATTATTGTATTTAGAGAAATATTTTTATAGAAAAGTTATAAATTTCTAAACTAAGATTTACAAGAAACGGGTTTGAGTCTTGCTACAGTTTAATTTAAAATTAAGGTTCTCTTTGCCCACTATCATAAAAAAAAATGTATAATCTATAAAATCACTGGAATACCTTAATACTAGTTATTTTGCCCTTTAGAATGTTTCATGGAAAGGCTTCGCTATTTATAGAACAGAAACAATTAACGACAATCTGTCGCGTCTGAATAAGCTAAATTAGTCTTTATCAGCGCTAGTGGGTTAACGACCACAAGTAGTTTGTTCACAAACACTTACTAATAAATAAATAACTTTTGAAAATATACCAACTATTATTTAAGTTTATTATTATGCCGATATAGTGAAGTGTCTTAACACTATGCTCTCTCCGCCTAAACTGCTACATGCGAGATACAGTGAAGCTGAAAAACAGATACAGACGAGTTATTGTAGGGTTATGTCACAAAAGATAGATAAAAAAGGTACAGTCACGCAATAAACAATGGATGCAGTAACTTATTTTTACTAAGCTCTCTGCTCACTATTCAAGAATATGGATAACTCATCAAGATATTCAGTTAAATAAAATAAATAAATAAATCAGCTTCACGCTGTATCCCGCACCAGCGTAGGCACAGGGAACCTAGTGTTAAGACACTCTGTTTCCAACTTTCTGTCGAATTCTGGACGCATTGCGTGTTGAGTGGCAGAACTCAACGCCGCGCTTTGCTCGAGGCAAAGAGCCACCAGAGCGAAGAAATGGAAATATAAATTTAAGTAAATAATTCATCTTCTCGAGTGGGGATCAAACCCACAAGCAGTCGGTTTTACAGTCACACTTTGTCCCCCTGCGCCACGACTGGCCTCAAGATATTCAGTACACAAACTTAAAACGTGATGCAATATAATAAATTAAAAAATAAAAACAAACTTCAAACACATAAACATAGCCTTTGCGCGTTTACTGTCGACATGTTGACTGAGACGTGCTCGCGAGATTCATTATACGGTTAAATACCCTAAGGTTTGTTGACTGTAGCAGGGTTGCCTACTTGCCCAAAATCTAACGGGTCCGGCGATCCGTTTGGAAACGAATCGATTTAAATTGTGATTTTCCATAGCTTCAAGTACCAAAAAATCAGCTTCACGTCGTATTCCGTATACAGCAGGGTAGGAGGGAGTACCTAGTGTTAAGACGCTCCGTTCCCCACTTTCTGCAAATTTTTTTTGAGGCAGTGCGTCTCAACACGCAACTCGACGGAACTCAATGCCGGGCTTTTGCCGGGCCAAATAAGAAATGACAATTTATTCCCTCGAATGGGGATCGAACCCACAACTGCCGCATTACAGTCACACCCTTGCGCTCCAAACTCCAAGTACCTCTCTGTGTATATTTTGCTATTCTCAATAGTTTCTCAATGACCAAGATTTTCTTTGAATAAATTAAGTGGGAAAACTTCATTGCTATTACAGCCAGCATGACAACCAGCTACGGAACTTTGATATTCGTGAGACGTATCTCGTTACGAGTGTGTCTTGCAAAATAATCCTAAACATTAGCTTTCGACTCCCGCGCAAGGACACTCGCTGTGATCGATTTACGATGCCTGTCGCGTGTGTACAGACAGATGTGGGGTTTTGTGACAACGCGAAATGATCTATTGGGAAGGTTGGATTTTTATATATTTATATACATATCATGAGGAACGGAGTGTCTTAACACTGAGTTCCCCCTGCCCTACCCTGCTGTGTGCGGGATACAGCGTGAAGCTGATTTAATTTAATAATTTGAAAGTAGCGTAATTGGAAACCGTCTAAATCTCGCTACGTAAAATTTCGTATATCTTTGGTAAAAAATAAATTGAAATTAGTGATTATATAAAATATTAATAATATAATATATGTTTTACTCAACGTATACTTTTTTGTAACTTTCGACTATTAAGACTATTTATTAAGTAAAAATGCAAAACACTTAATGGAAAAACATAAACACATGAGCTAAATGTGGGCGTTACTTCGCACTTAGGCATTTTAACGTAAAGAATAAATTTTGTAAAAAGAAAAATGTGTTGTGTATTTTAAGGTAAATATTAGTGTGATATTTGTTCTTACATCTGACGTAATGGAACTTTAGTTTTTTTTTTACATTACATTTTACATATTAAAGTATGTAACTTTTACTTAATAAACTTTACCTACATATTATATATATAAAACCTATTTTTACAAATTAATTTAGACAATATCAGTACAACTAAACAAAATTTTATTTTTTACCTTAAAATATGATTTAAACGTTCAATAATAATTCATAATACTAACTTCGTCACATATGTCTGGCACTACGAGGTAGACATTCTACCTAAGTAATCACTTCTGTTAAACATCACTTTGTAAGTGGACCGACGAAACGTCTGTATACATATAGGATTAACTTCAACTGGGATTTGAAACTGTATTTTTTTTCAACTTCACGCTTTGTCCTGCACAGCAGGCTGCAGTGTAAGCAGAGAGAATCGAGTGCTAAACACTTCGTTCTCCGCTATCCACCCGATCGACAATGCGTATTGGGAGGCGAAACTCAACGTCGAGATTTATCTTAATAAGACTAGGAAATAATTAGATGAAAATATTTAATTCTCACCAGTGGGATTGGAACCCACAACCATCGCGCTACAGTCACACGCTGCCCCACTCACGATAGTCTCTACTATTTAATTAACACTCTTTTGTAAAAAATTGTTAATTTTCAAACTTGATATATCTATCGAGATACTTATCAGCGAGTGAATGGCGCCGTGAGAGGTGTTTTAGATATGTTATACGAATTACTACCGTTCCAGTAATATTTGATGCCCATCACTTTCAAATATTATTTATGTTATGACATCTGAAACTGCAAGTCTCAATACTTATAAATACTCTAATACTGTCATTTGTGGCTCAGTATTATTTTCATTTCTCCGCTCTAGATGAAGTGCGGCACAGAGTTCTGCCACTCAACTTGCAATGCCCAGTATTCGGGCGGAAAGCGTAGAGCAAAGTGTCTTAATGCTAGGTTTTCTTTTTTTGCACTACTATATGCGGGACAAAAACGGTAACGAGAAAATATTAAGCTGCAAATAATTTGAACCCCCATTAGAGACAAAAAGGTCGCAATCATCACGTTTACAGGCATTATCCTATAACGCCACCCAAAAAATGTCAATATACTATTAAATGTCAATATATATTACATATTTAAATTTTAAGCAATTTATATTATTGTTTAATATAATTATATTAAACAATGATTTGATTTGATTTATTATATTAAACGGTAGCTGAATACGTAAAATATTCAAAAGTTCCACAGTAGAGTAGACAGTGTGCCGCTATTTAATTCCGGTTTAAAATATTCAGCAACATTGGCAATAACTTCTAAATGCAATTTTATTAGTATTCCAGTAGTAGATACAAAATACAAGATCATACGTTATCTAGCTTATAATAATTTTACTCACGTACTAGCAGGTACTGGCGAGTGCAAAAAAATCCCGTTCGTGTTCGCGTGATTCATACGAGCAAGCTTTCGTATTTGAGGAAAAATTTATTTATTAAATTGATCATTGGTTGACATTTTTAAATGAATATTTTAAACGTCACTTTAATACGAGGCCATAGTAGCGCAATCACAGGGTCTGAATGTAAACGTTTTTAGTATTGATTTTTATTTTACAACTTTATGCTGTATATACACAAGTACATGGTAGGCAGTAAACTAGTGTCAAGACACTGCGTTCCCCACGTTTTTGAGGTTTGGTCGTATAAAGAATTTTTTTTCTGAATACTATATTTGCAAACTAAAATGCCCGCGAAGGCTTCGAAGGAGAAGCTTTATTTAGTATGTTTCTTTCACCTGACATTTATGTTTTTAAATTCTCTGTTGTATGCCCCATTTAATGATGTAACATGAAACCGCCTTAATATTGTATTTTTTTTTGTTGTTAGCAAATATTTAACTTGTTAGTTCAATATAAAAACTGGCCAATATACAATATGATGTAGTCATTGTAGATTATTTAAGTTTTGATGTCGTGGCCAGTCGTGGCGCAGAGACACAAACGCTCGACTCTAAACGCATTTAGTGCTGGTAGGTTCCCAGGTTCCCTCCGCCTATCCTGCTGTGTGAATACAGCGTGAAGCAATAAAAACTGATGGTGCTTTAAAATTCAATTCAAAATTTATTTCAAATTGCATATTATCATTATAATGTACGTATAAATTTCATTTCAACAAAATTATATTTAATTAATAAAGATGATAAATTTGCTTAATGGTGTGAAATAAATAAATTGAAAATTTTAATATTGATAAGATTAATAGAGAAGACATGTTTGTCTTTAATTATCGTAAATATTTCTTTTACAGAAAAAAAAACCTCTTTAAGTGTACAAATATTTGAAGTGAAGCATCAGAGATAAATAAATATGTATATACTCGTATGTACGTATACATTTAGTGTGTTCCAAATATACAAAAAAAAACTCGCAATTCAATATGAATTTATATTTATTAAATCGAATGCCTACAAATCCTACTGTGACTGTAAACGCGACAGGTTATGGGTTCCATGTCCATACGAATAAAAAAAATATTTAATATTTTCATTACTTCGCTCTGGCGTCGAGGTAAAGCGCGGCGTTAAGTTCCGCTTCTCAACACGTTATGCTTCCAGAATTAAATGGATAATGGAGAACAGAGAGTCTTATAATCAGATTCTGACTACTTACTCTCCTGTGCGCGGGACACACCGAAGCTGCTAATAATTTACACATTTTGCCTTATTTTTTGTCTTATTAAAAAAAATCATGGAATTTGGCTAGGAAGAAAGGGAAGGTCAGCTTTTAAATGGCTACACTATTATATTAAAGCTACACTTGGGTAGAAGTCGCAGGTCTTGCTACTAGCTCCTCTCTCGCAACGCGATGGCCATCCACAAATTGAATCCCTGGAATGTTGAGAAGTTTCTGTCCGTTTCCCGGATTCAGACACTCCGTTTCCCACTTTATATTTAATAGAATGTTAAAAAAATTCTGTAATCTTACAAAATTTATTTAATAATGATGTATAGAAACATCAGTATTACTTTAAAAGAATGATGTTTTACTGCTACACACTAATTTAAAAAAAAAAGTAGTCCCTGTTTGGGCTACGAAAAAGGCAATTCAAGGATATTTACTACATAAAGTGAAGGAAGCTGGTAATTAATAATTTACTCTAACACAAAGTGACGTAGTAGGTACTGACGTCGCGTCGTCGTAACTTTAATTCTTTTAATTCTTTTAGTCGATTTATACAAGTTTCCTTTCGCAGCAACACATGGGGTATTTAGATTTGTACCGCATTGCTTTCCTTGAGAAGTTTTATTTTTTTTAATCTTAATAAATGTACGGCTTCTTGTCTTAATAAATGGATGGCGTGTGATAGTTATCACGATCGTTGTGGCTTCTATCTTCATTAGGTAAATGTGGAGAACGGAGTGTCTGCATACTATGTTCTTTTTGAATATCCTGTATGTACGGTATGTACTTTGTACGATAAGTTGTAAAGCTGAGAAAAGAAACATTGTAACGTCGATCGAGAAAATCTAGAGAGAGGTCCTTTTACATCTCCCACATTCTACATATTGAAAATTTCCTACCTCCTGAAATAGTGCCTCTTATTCAGATTTAGACCACAGATATAATGTATTACATGTTTATATAACATTATACTATTATTATATTCATAAGTTTCACTTTATAATTAAAAATATTTTTCAACATATATTTTTTGGATCTTGATAAATCTAGATATCTTGATTTATTGAAATCATTACTTCATTTGTAAGCTTTTTTATAACTAAATATTGATTATGAGCTTTCAATTTAGTACGTAACGTTAACGTCAACGTTACGATTTTAAAATCATTATAATAATTTCGTTTCGTAATTCTACACACAATACGTCTAAAACTGGGCCCTGTATAAGGAACGGAGAGTCTTCAAATTTTGCCGTCCTATATGCGCTATATGCGCAATAGACACAGCATGTATTATTTTTATATTAAAATGCGATAAAACTCAATAAAATATAAAAATATTATATCTCTAATACTTAAAATGTTATAGGTTCTCATATGACCTTAAATCTCTAAAGCAACGCACTTATTAATATTTCTCTCACCGACTCAATTTTTTATTGCACCACTTAATTATATACCTTGATTACGTAAATATTTAGGCGATCTGCACCTCTATGTATTAGATAGTAGTAGTGAATATGACGAAAAATATAGTATAATAAATATAATAAATTGTAGTAATAAGTTTTGATTTTATTAGTAAGAAAAAACTAAAATTTTAAGTACTCATTCACAGTAACTTTTTCTGATGTAGAGTCTATACAATAAAAGCTCACAATAAATATATAAGCCGTCGTGGCGCAGTGACTTTAAACGCGAGGAATGTGTTTTCGATTCCAAATCAGAGGCATGAAATAACTTGTGCCCGAAAGTATGGCGTTGATTTTTGGCTCTAAACATGCTGTTTGCTATTAACACTAGGTTCCTTCTGCCTATCCTCAGCTTGAGGCCCAAATCGTAGGGCCTCTGATTTGGGCTAAAAGTTATTTTCTTCCAGGGTCATAGCAGTTAGAGAAATCTTAATTCCGTTTTCCGTGGTGGAAAATAAAAAAAAAGAAGTAAGCCGTCGCAGAAAGCTCGGCAGATGTGTAACATCAATATCAACATTTTAATTTAACGAAAATAGAAATATGTTTTATTAACAAAAACTAATATTTTTTTTATTTTAATAATAAATATAGAAACAAATTCATAATTATAAAAGAATTGACGCTTATCTACATATATATGAATAAGGATCAGGAGAACAATTTGGTTTTACTGCCAAGGCGCGCCTATAGATGTGTCGCACAAAACAAAACATTTGCTTTTTTCATAGCATCCTATATCGTTGTAACTTCTACACACGTTACATATACACAAATACCATTGAAATCCTAAGAAATCAACAAAAGGCTTAACTTCCTCAATAATTTCCGCTGATTCATCAATATCTATTTCTAGTTCCCACGTGCATTAAGTTGCATCACTCATTACAGTATCACGCATTGTCTAATAATACTAGTTACTACCGAAATTAGATAACGCCTCTGTCACAAGCCTGAGAACCTTTCTTTCAGCTTTCCATATAAAAATGCCACGTAATTTCGTCTATTGTCCGTCGTTTTGGATTTCGTTTCGTATTTAATGTTTGCTGTTTTGTTTCTTTGGAATGATTTATCTTGTTTTTATTAATTTTTCTTTTATTTTTTTCTTAATTGATAAATTACTTTTCTTCTCAATAAGATTTGAATCTACCAATATGGATTTCTGTTGATTTGACTCAATAGTTTAGTTTAATCAATAAAATTGTTGTTTTTATTAAATTTTAACAGTATTTTCGTAATCAACTGAATTTGCAATGTTTCTTTTTGATTTTTTTCATTAATTAATATAAATAAAATAAATCAGCTTCACTGTATCCCGCACACTGCAGGATAGGCAAAGCGAGCCTAGTGTTAAGACACTCCGTTCCTCACTTTCTCCCGAATTCTGGAGTCATTGCGTGTTGAGTGGCAGAACTCAACTCCTCGACACCAGAGCGAAGAAATGAAAAATATAAATAGATTAATTAATATAGATTTATGATTAAAAAAATTTACTTATGAATGTTTCTTATACATCACGTAGTAGTTTGGTATTAGCAATAAGAACGTCTTTGCACGCTCTGTATTTGTGCTAAAACCTTTTACTGTTGTTGTTATATTATACTTATTTTTATCTATCCATCTTGTTGCAAAATAAACATTTATAATTATTATACATCTCGCAATAACGTATAGTTTCTATGTCACTTCATGGTATTATTTAACACGGCGTCCTTAGAATACGAATGCGATACATTTGTTAGGGTACGTGTGTCCCCATCATCGATTAAACGTTACTCGGTTATTATTCACGTTAACACCTTAACTGGTTGTGCAAATGATATGGGCTTTCACTTTTACGATTGTGACGACGGTTTTGCCCTTACGAACTATGATAGTTTATAGATAGCTTTCTTAATCTACTTCTAAATGGGAGGAGGTGTTATTTTTAGGGTTCTTAGTCAACACAATCAAAAGATATGAGGATTTTGTCTATCGTCATTACTGTATTTTGTGTGAAATTCGTCTCATAATCATAAATTATAGGGTTCAAACTCCCTGTGAACTGAGCTATGAAATTCGGGGCGAATTGAGAACCTACAATATAAATTAAGGAAAATATGTAAAAAGTGACAATTTAGTAGTATTTCATAGAAAAATATCATTACTAACTCGTATTTGTAGTTAATTTCATTCTAAATAAGTACAAACGCTCGCAAAAAGTTTGTCAACCTAATTCTCCCGCATGGTCAAAACTTATACCTATAACCTTCAGTTATAAAAGTGAGAACTTGCAGTACAAATAAAAGAAAAGAACCGGCACAGCAGAGTAGAGTAGACAGGGAATCTAATGTTAAGACACTCCGTTCCCCACTTTCTGCCGAATTCTGGAGGCATTGCGTGTTGAGTGGCAGAACTCAACGCCGCGCTTAACTTCGACACCAGAGCAAAGAAATGGAAATATAAATTTAGGTAAATTATTTCATCTCCTCGAGTGGAGGTCGAACCCACAACTCTATATATACTAGAAATATATATATATATACAAATATATATATATATATATATATATATATATATATATATATATATATATATATATATATATATATATATATATATATATATATATATATATATATATATTGTTTGATTTCAACCGTAATAATGTAGATTTTTTTGTATAATTATAGAAGCTAAGATTATTTCATAGTTCAAAACAAATTCGTCTTTATAACATTTTAGCTAATGATATGTATATTGTTATAAGTGGGTAATAGATATTATTAATAAAGACTTAAATAAAGACAATGCAAAAACATCTAAGCAATTATTTTTAAACTGATGAAGCTTTAGACGAGTTTTGTGAATTTTGAGTATTGTACAGGTGTGTATCTATGACCAACAGAGAAGTCAACAAGGTGTTATTGGGCTATATGTAATCATTATCGACAACTGTTTAAATTTAAACAAAAAATATAATTTTATTTTTAAGTATTTTCTTATCGATTACATAACGCCACCTTTGAAATGTATCTGAAAGCAAGCTGAATATTTATTATATAGATATAAGATTGTGTTTCCATTTATCCGGACTAATTTCCAGAACTGGTTAACTAAAGCTATGAAACTTTTACTGGAAGATAAAAGAGATTGTGCTAACATGTAAGCTGATTTTTATCCCAGAGTTTCCCATAATCAAACAATACGAATATTTTTACGAGCGAAAACAAATAAAATTCAAGAAGTATCAATTATAATTTATTTAGTATAGGCCCACATAGATAACCATACTACAATAACCAACTATTTTTCCCTATTACATACAACATATAGGTACTTAAAGAGTCAATACACACAAATAAAAGACATACATATAAACTTAAATAATATTAAATAAATAATGGTACAAGCGAGTGAAACCACAGGCGGACATTTTTTTAAATAATTTTTATTTTTGAGACTCTAAAGAAGATATTCTTATATTTTATTTTAATACAAAGAAGATCACGATACGATCCATCGTTAGGTAAGTGGTTTCAACGTCAAGAAATGAATCTAATTGTCTAATAGCCTCACGAGACTCGTCCTTGCTGAGGAATGTTTGATTGTTCTTAACCTATTTGTATAAACTTTAAAACTACATTATTTTTTTATGTCGAAACATTAACTAGCTATATTTTTTCATAGAAAATTAAACTTTCTGTAAAATTGTACTCTAAGCAAGAATTAAAGGACTACTATTTAGGAAAACTATTTACACTTCCTGCTCAATTTTTGAGTTACCTACCACAGAGAAGAAATGAAATAAATTCATTTCACCGAGTGGAAATCGATCCTATAACCATTTCGTTTATAATCAAGCAAGGTGCGCCTTGTGCGCCGCAACTAAATATTATAAACTGAAAATCCCAAGCCGAAAATAGCCCGTTATCACTCGTAAAATGAAAAAAAAACAACTCCTAGAGCTTATTAATCATACAAATATCGACATTGAATATATAAACCAAGGATATTCTTGTTTTCTATTTCGTTATCGTAATTACATATCGGTTACGCAAATCATCCCGCTAAGCCTCTCGCGCCAGTATACCGCGGTCGGTGCGCCGGCGCACACGTAGCAGCGTCAGTGTCTGTGATATGTGTGTGTGTCTATCATCCCTTTATACGTCGCGATAGAGGGATCGATGGTGTGAACTTGATTGGATGTCTCTTTTCTTTTCTATGGTAAGCGTTTTCTAATATCTTTCGGGTTGATTTAAGAAAAAAATAAATTTATATTGGTTGGTACCACCTGTTTTGGTACGTTGAAAAATTACGTCAGATATTTGTGATTGGATATCAGTTATTAAATGTTATTTGATTTTTTTATACTGTATCAAACTGCTGTATACCTGTTGTTATTCCGGCGTTTAATATAATATATTGATGTGCAGATTTTTCCGTGTCTTCTTCCTTTTACGTGACATCAGCTAAGTTTTTATCGCTCTTCTGTTTAATTCTTTACTTAGAGATCATCCACACCTTTGTTTGTGTGAATTTTAAAAAGTTAAATGGAAAATCTCGTTTTTCTCCCGTTCCTATGGGAATTTTAAAAAAATCATATCTAAGTGCTCCTCTACATCAACTAACTTACCTACTACTTTCGTTTTAACTTTGTCTGTCAGTCATTCACTGATGGAACATTTTTTTTATTTGTATAGTTAAGTATATAGATAGATATAAAAACAAAGTTATTAAGATTATTGCAAGGTAGTTTTATAGTCATTAAACACTTATAAATTACATACGCCTTATTGGTTCAAGTAATAAGCTAAGCTTATAACTTTTTCTTAGTATCTTCTCCTAATAACATTTTTAAAAGGCATTAGCTTAGATCGCAATAATGTATTTGAAATTTAGCATTTAATAAAAATGTAACTAATCGCTATCTGTCATGGAAGATATGATTTGAATTCAACTCGATATCTTCGAGCGTTCCTGAGATAAAGGCTCTTGATAGACAGACAGACAACAAAGTGATATTATTAGGGCTCTTTTTTTCCTTAAAACGTACGGAACCCTAAAAAGAACAGTTTTGGAAATTTTGAAACAAAAGAAGTCATGAACATGAACTATGTTTTTACTAACTTTAAATCTATGATGCCTTTACCATTAGCGTAACTAGATGTATTTTCTGGAGGGGAGATATTTTCCTGGACTTTAGCTTAACAGATATGTTATAGTTAAAGTTTTTTTTTATTTTTCGGAGCAAATTTTCGTATAAGTAAAATTTCTGGGGTGGGCTGACTAGAGTATTCTGGAGTGGGCATGGACCACTCGGCTCCTCTCCTTCGTACTCCCATGGCCGTTACTAATAGTGAAGGGCCATATCATCATTTTGCGGTATACTTCAAATTTGCTTTCCTACTCAGTTAAAATCACCAGCATAGAGTTATATATAGAGCAAGTTTCTTTCTTTGCCTTGGAAGTATTAAATAAAGTCTTCAAAAGCAAAGTAAAAAAAAACTTTCTTGAACGTTACAGATTATTAATTTTACTAATAATATTTCCTTATGTTAAGTAATCATAATTATTTATTAAAATGAAACTTCATATACATATTAACCATATCGGTAGTTAGTAATATATATTTAAAGTGTATGACATAATCGAATACATCAAATTATGTATGAGTTTTATTATAAAAAAAAAATCGCTTCATCTAAGATTTATGATTCTTTGATAATGAAAACACGAAGTGATTACTACTCATGTAATCAAAGAATCGAATTCCCAAAAATACTGAAAGAATTTAATTTAAAATGTATTATTAATAAATGTCTCATTAGTTAAAGAGATTGATTTTAAGTAAAAAAGTACATATTTTAACACAAAATTGTAGTTTTACAATATTATATGAAATAATGAAAATCTTAATTCATTTTAAATATACATTATATTGACCTCTGGAATGTAATGTATAAAATACTTGTTATTTATTCAGATGTTTTTCCTTACAGATCATCAGCAATGTGTGCTAGTGAGGCTAAATTGTGGTGAGGCCCTATATATATTATTTTATTTTATCTGCATATATATTTTTTTAATTTTGTGGAATAACAGTGAGTTTATTTAGAAATCACTCCATTTTCCAGATTAATTTACATGTACATTTTAAAATTCAAAGCATTTTTTATTGTTTTTACGCATTATTGTACCTTTTCTGTATAAAGATTGACCCTAAGGCACTCTATTCTTGGCTCTCACAAAATGTCTATACAAAACTAAAAAATATACTGTCATCATACAATACACTTTTATTTTCATACATTTTTAGTCATTCCAATAGGAGGAGGATAGCGGAAACTTTTTATTTACTATATGCAGGATACAGCGTGAAACAAAAAATAGCGTAAAACTTACCTTATTTTTGTTCTAAAATCCAACAAGAAATTTCTGCAGAACCTGTTTTATCTCATTTTAGATACAATGAAGACGAACATCATTAGTGATACAGATATTATATCTTATCGATTGTTATCTAATGATTATGATTATATTATGTTCTTTTCTCTTATGTTGAACTTAATTGATTATATTGGATTCTTCTAATAGATTAAATATGTAATACTTTTTTTTTATTTCTAATGAAGCCGTCATGGCTCATTGCGGCTGATTGTAAGCATGATGATTCTAAATTCGATTCCCATTTAAAAAAATTTTTTTTATGATTTATCATTTCTCCTATGGAAGATAAAGCAAGGTGTATTTAACTATAGGTTATATTTATAAAAAACTTTATATACTTAAATAAAAAAAATGCAAATCCGTATACGAATACTGTATAAACAATTTTTTTTATCAATGTCTTTGCAAATATTTTCGGAAAAGTTTCTCTCTAAACAAAAAATGTACAGTAGATTTATACTTTACATAAAAATATTAGCTGTATTAAGTATTTTTTTCGCGGCTTACCTCAATACATCGTGTGATAATCATTACCAATACGGCGAAAAAGTAAAAAAAATAACTGACTTTTTAAAACGAATATTTGCAAATTTGTAAAATGTTCACTGTTTATGATGCCTTTTAGTTTATATTATGCAACGGTTATTTTATATATGAAGAGTAAGTTTACTTTCTACTTTAGTTGTATGTATGTTTCACACATTTACTCTTTTTTATCGGTCAAACCCAAAGAAGCAAATGCCTATTAACTTCACTAACCGCATTGTCTTTTGAAATAAAATGTTATTTAATGTTTATATTTTAATGGTGAATAGCCCAATGTCTTGGGTATGAGAAAAAATTATACGTTTTTTGTATATAAATGCGAGTATATATGTATAAATTAGAAGAAAGTACTTACTATTCCATAGAGATATAGTACTGCAAAGTGAGAAGCTAAGAACTGTGCCCAGGACTTGCGACCTAAGCGTACGCTTAAAGGCCTTTATTAAATGCACATTAAAATAATTTTCCTTTTTCCATATTTTGTGTAATAAGTGTAGAGAACCTGGCTTTACACCACATGAGTCCGAAACGCATCGAAAAGAGTTAAAAATGTATCACAGATACACTACTATTTTTTATATTTTACACGCTTTATATAACAGAGTAAGCACAGATAACTTAATGCTAAGAAAACTGTTCTCAACTTTTAACATTTTTTAAAGTGTTATTTCACATTTCGAATCCAAATTACTTACTAAGAAAACGTATAAAAAGTTGTAACAAGCGTATAAGAATTTTGACCTACCTTGATGATAACATATGGCTTAGTTAAAGTAGTCAAAGTGCTTGGACGGTTTCCAAGAGACGTACGTTCAAATTTTTGTACGTTTTCTTAATATGATCTCCACTTTCCACCCGAAATCATGACATTATGTATTGAGTGAATTAAACTTTTTAATTATGTTAAAAACAAAATTTGATCAAAAATTTACAAAATATTAAAATATTCACTAATATGCATTAATATTAATATGTTCAACTGATATTAGTTTCTATTTCTCGAATTTCTAATAATTTTATTAACATTAGATATTTTGTCGCATGTTTCAATATGATTCATATTTACTCGGAATTATAGGAAATAACTATCGTTCGCACATTTATTTATATGAAAATGCAATTTTATTCATTATTATGTTATGCAAAGTAGTTTTTATTTAACATACTAGCGGACCCGGACGCGGCTTCGCCCGCTTAAACTTTACGAATGCTTATAGATATATTTAGGAAATTGTTTGTGAAAATATGTAACTAATTTAAATAAAAAAAATATAAGTAAACGTAACCATAGTAAAATATTGATAAAAAAACTAAACAAAACCAGCTACATTATTAATAATTTTATCTCATTCTGTCTTTCTATTTCCCCGAGCTAATATCCAGAATAACTGAACTAATTTTTATTGGACTTTCAGTGATCGATTTTACTGATTTACCCGGGAAAAATCTTTTTACTCGTTTTCCTTGCGCGCGTACATAGAAACTATATGAAATAACTAAAGTCCATATACTATAGTCCAATAGTCGTGGCGCAGCGGCACGAGGTGTGCCTGTAAAACCGACTGGTTGTGGGTTCGATCCCCACTCGAGGAGATGAAATATTTACTTAAATTAATATTTCCATTTCTTCGCTCTGGTGTCGAGACTAAGCGCGGCGTTGAGTTCTGCCACTTAACACGCAATGCCTCCAGAATTCGGTAGAAAGTGGGGAACGGAGAGTCTTTCACTAGGTTCCCTCTGCCTACCCTGCTGTATGCAGGATACAGCGTGAAGCTGATTTATTTTAATTTTAAATTATACTGTTGTTAATAGTCACATCCGAGTAAAATTAAAGTAACGTACTATTAAACGTAGAATTGAATGTCTGTACATACTTAACCAGACAAAATGAAGAAGATTTTGAGGCGTTGGGATGTTGCTTCTTCTATGCTTGTCTACATCTTGAATGTAAATATATTTGTATGAAGTGTGAGTTAAATTTAGATCGGTTATATCATTTATACAGAGGGTCTTTGATTATAAACTACTTAATAGCCAAACTATCTTCAAAAACAGCGGCAGGCGGCAGCGTAAAACGTTCTTTAGAATCGAACTGAAGTGATATTTTTTAAGTAAGACAACTCAATTATTAATTATTGTTTTTCCTTATAATATTATTATTTTTGAAGTATTTATTGGCTACTAAGAATAGAAAAATATTTTTAAGTATAACATTTTGAACGTAGCTATTTTTGACGCGCCTCTTTGACGGTCTTCAAGAGTCGCGGGATCGAGTCCCGTTACGTTTATTTTTTTCTAAAAATACTTATTTCTTATATTTTTTTATAAATATGGTCTGTGTTGCAATTACTATATCATAATTAAGTATATACGTAAGAATTAAAGCATACAAAATTTGTATAAAATAATTTAATAATTTGAATTAGAATTAGTTTTTTTTTTATCAACAAACTAAAACAACTAAACTTTTTCATGACATCATTTCCTCCAATTTTTTTAATTAAGGACAGTTTCTTCATTAATTTACCTATTAAAAAATAAGAAGCTACTCTATTTAATTAAATAAATAAAATAATAAATAAATATTTTAAATATTTGTAAAGTAAAAGGCCCATTCGAGTCACGCCCGAGGGTGGTTGAACTGCAGCATGTGTGTATCACCCGACGTCTGTAATTCCCTAGTATCGATTTATATCAACATTCCTTTTAGAATTTAATCCAGATATGCAATTTATACTGTATACGTATGTTTTACTTGTGTCTAGTTGAATCTATAAAAAGTTTAGTCATACGTTATTAAATAGTCAAGTATTTAAAAAATTATATACCACATTTTTTTTGAAACACAAGCAAAGCAGTATTTTTTATTTAAGTAAATTTTAGAAGGTGTATATAGAACGTAATGTAAAAATATACTATCTCAAAGTGTTTTCTCGTCAATTGTTATAAAGTCAAATATTACTTGGCCATTTGGCCAAAACTAAGCAAAACGCCTATTTTGACTATCACACAATTGATACACCAGCATTTCTAATCAGGACTGGTTTTTTAAAAATATTTAGATTTTAGCTTCACGCTGTATTCCACCGCAAAAATTCAGTACAAATTTAAGAGTGATATATTGCCAAATTTTCTACGTAAAATTTTTTTAAAGGCCTTTCAAAACTTGTCTATTAAGTTATGAAATAATTATACCTAAGTTAGAACAGAGTATCATAAATGTAATGTAACAGTATAGGGGAATGGTGCAAGTGTCCTACATTGTAAACCATCAATAAGTTTACATCGTCATTACTTGGCCGCCTTAGGCTAAACTACTTTTTGGAAATGATCTCATATTGATTATAAAATAATTATTTTTATGTTCTACCTATAATTATTTTACTGGCGTAACTGACGTTATGATCTCTAAAATAAGATTTATTTGACTATTGCAGACTTTCAATATATAAACATCTATTTAAATTGTATACCTTGGATTAGACATTCGGCCAGTTTGCTTTTTAACGTTTAAACTTTATAGTTAAGCATTTTATTTAAAGACGCATAATGTAATGTAATTTTGTTTGTAGACCAATTTGGACTTAGATTTTAAATCATAAAATAAAAAATCTTTTTTTTTCCTGTTATTGTAAGAATTTCGTAAAATCCTCAATCCTACCTACAAGCTAAATTTAAAATTTGTAGGTTTCCAGCTATTTCGTCTGTGCGTTATCTATCAGTAACTCAAGCAAAAGATTGTTATATACATATGTATGTAAATTTGCAATCTTAAATGTGTGAATGGTACTTGAAAATTTTATTTAATTATTGATCAACATTAAAGAAGTTACACCGCGAAGTCATGTGAACAAGTCTATAAATTAATTGGCTATGTTTGTACGTCAGGTATCGTACGACATGATACCTGTATTCGTGATTTTATACATGAAGTTCTAGAATAAATAAGGCTAGACTAATGAGCTACAACTAGTAGGTTCTATCGTCATTTCCAATACAACAATATTAAATTATAGCGACATTAAAATTTTAGCATTAAAGCCTAATATTTTTTAATAAAATAAGGACAACATAAAAAAAATGTTTTTTATATACAATTAAAAATTGGTTTCGGAAAGACAAATATGTGTTTTTTATTTCTTTGTGTGTGGGGTGGCGGAACTCAACACCGCGATTTGTTAAAGTGGTTCATGCAATATATCTCAAATAAGTTTTCTTTGTGCTGACCAAGAATTCATTTAGCGAAGCCAAGTTTTCTATGTACTTAGGTATGCCAAATGCAACAAACATATAACTTAAAAAAGTTTTATGTCTTTTTTTATTAGGATTACCGTTTCAAATCCGTTTCAACATATTAAAATAAATAATATTTATCTGTTATTAAACATTTTGATGAAAAAAGATGAGTTCTAAACACTCTTCATTATTATCATTTTGGTTTGCAAGTTTTTTTTGATTAAAGCTTACGACGTTCACTTTCTTCGTTACGAAATCATTGTGATTGATAATGCTCGTTTTGATAAAAATCTTGCTGGTCGATAGCGCATTAGCAATTTATTATTTTGCTTACGCTTTTAGTAAGATGCCGTCTTGGCGTAGTTTCTGTCTTTAAATGCGTTGGTTGTGAGTTCGATCCGGTAGGCCTTGGATTTCTCTACACAACACGCAGTATCTCGGCTTCACTTAATTCGAATCTACTTAACTGTAGATTCTCTGTCTACACTGTTTTATGCGTGGTAAAGCGTGAGTCTGGAGATAAAAAGAAAACATTTGCAGTTTGTATGCCCCAAAAACTAGTTACAAACCAATCTTTTCTCCATGCTCATTTATACTAACATTATAATATAACTAATAAAATCTGACGGCTACTGCATATACATATATTAGGTATCTATATACAAATATTCCTTTACATAAAACTGTAATTCACAACTAAGTTTATAAATATATTTGAAGATATATCCTAAAAAGATAAACAATACCACCAGAAACAAAGATTTTAGCACCATGTTTACGATGGACGCTGTTACAGCCATTGTACGTCCGGTTCTTGACCAAATAGTTAAGCGAAAGCTTGTAAGTAATCATTTGAAAAGGTAGAACTTCAAGACTGCAATTGATAGTCTAGAAATATTTTATTTAAATTTATATTTTCATTTCTTCGCTCTCGTCTCGTGGAGGTAAAGCGCGGCGTTGAGTTCTGCCACTCAACACGCAATGCCTCCAGAACTTATCGGAAAGTTTAGAACGGAGTGTCTCAACACTAGGTTCCCTCTGCCTACCCTGCTGTGCAGTAGGAAGAGGTACTCTGTGTGCGAGATACAGCTGAGTTTATTTAATTTTTAATCAAATTTAAATTTTTTATTTAAATTTTGAACCGAATAACATGACTGAGCCTATTTAAATATAACCACGGGGCCACTATTTTGTAATACCATCCAATGTCACCGGACCTATGAAGATCGACGAATTTCGACTTTGTACGTTGACCTACAAATCTGTTTGGCAATCGTCAATATTCTGATGAATCATGGTATGACCGTTTACTTAGACGAAAGTAATAGAATAATATTGACAGTAAGCGTTATGAGGTGTCTTTTTACTTTGTTTTATAATTCGAAACCCAATCAAGTCGTAGTCATTCTTTGGTAACAGTTCTGATTCATCAAGATAGTTAATTAATTATTGTAAATTAGTATTATATAAAATGTAATATATTAACGTTAGTGAAAGTGAATGCTTAATGTGTTGATTTTATTTGTTTAACATCTATATTATTTTTATGTTTTACGAGGCAGACAGATTATATTTAGGTATAAGTTAGTCCGGTTTAGATATTCATTCTTCTTAGTAATTTTCTTCATTGCTAAAGATCGTACCCGCCCTGGTGAGTCCTGGTGGATGAGCTGTTTCTATTATTCGTTAGTAATAGACTTTCTTTTAACAACGAATTGAGTGAAGGGTTTGGTTTTAATTTTAAACCGACTGGAATTAATCCTAGAATAAAAGTCCTTTTTTGCAATTCATAGTAGACGCAATATCTTCCTCCAGCACCGCATTTCGAAGGTAAAATTAAAACTTTCTTAAATGTTATTATTAGACAGTTTTGGTGCAAGTATTGATAATTATGGGCTATGGGTGTATGTCTTAAAGTTTATACCTCACTCACTCACTTATGGTAGGGGAGCCGAAGCGGTGATTTCAGGATTTAGTAAAGCGCGGTAGTTTAATATACTCGAGGATTCCTTGTACTCGTTTAAATAATTCCACCAAATACGAGTCTCTTATCTATGACCCTGTCTAAAATAAAGAATCAGATTAGTAAAAAAGTTTTTTTTTACTATTTTAAGATTAAGGTAGAGTGAGATAATTACATGCTAAATCATGTTTTTTTTTCACTAATCTGACAATTTGAGAAGGAAGAGAGCTACAAAGATGTAAAAAAACGTTAACTCGACATTCTCTAATAAATATTTTGAGGATTACGTAAAATATATAATCTGACTAATTCCACAAGCCGAAATAATAAAAATGGATCGAAAAAGTTTCATGCAACTACGAGTTGCCTATGTTCCTAGCTTCGTGGTACTATTCCTCTGTTTGTAGGACATGGATGATATCAATATCTGACGCGCTTGAGTATGTCCATGCAACAGTTTTATTTACATTATTGAAAATTTATAGCTGGGTCAGCGACTATCAAAAAATTTATATTATATGACATTTTTTTCTTATTATCATATAACCTTTGCATCCCTATAGGTATCTATGACGCCTGAGTAAATCCCGATTTAGCATCTTCGGCTCCCGTACTATTATTGAAGAAACGTATAATAATTTGAATGATTTGAACCCGCACCTCTTGGAAACCGTCCAAGCGATTTGACCACTAAGCCATACATTCGCATATTAGTAGTTGCTTGCAATTCCGTATGATTATTACAATTTGTATTCAAAATATTTAAATATTCTTTTACTTATATATAACTAGACTAAACGCTACACAATTAGAAGAAAAATTAAATATAATCTACCTTTAATTTCTTTCTCATAAATTCTGCAAAAATAAAAAAAACCTCAATTACCGCCTCGCAATGTATAGAAAATTTGTTGGAATCAACATCATTATTCTTCAATATACAAAGAACAACAGAAAAAGACGAATTAACAGCCATCATGCTATATCCGCTTTCTTTTTACACACTTTTCGTTTAATATAATAAAAAGAGGTCCGTCCACATTTACGTTTTACGTCACGTTTAAAGCAAACATCTGTTCTTGTAGTGAGTTTAATTTTTTTTTTCGCACGATTTAATTTCGTTATCGTCCGCTGCACTTGTAAGTCGGTATAATTATGCCAATAAATATTTATGATTTTTAATTGGATTACAAGTTTTGTGTGTGCAAAAAAAATTGATGTTTATCGACGTCGTTGAGGTTGATCTTTTTTTTTAATATAAGATAGAGATATAGCGGTAATTTAAGGAGTTAGTTTTAAATTAACCTAAAAATTGATTTCACTGATGTTAACAATAAATACTTTGGGCTGCCAATTGGCGGTGCGTAGGGAACAGGGTGTTAAGTTGCCTCTGCCTGCTAATATGTGGAAAATAAACATGAAGCTGCTTTTAGAGATACCTACTACATATCTACGTGAAATCCACATATTCACGCATCTCTGACATATTTTTTCCCAATAAATATTTTTTATTAGCTTCACGCTGTACACACAGTACAACACCTGTGCACTCAGCAGGGTAGGCAGAGGGAACCTAGTGTTAAGACTCACTTTCCGCCGAGAATGACGGAACTCAACTCGAGTGGGGATCGAACCCACAACCAGTTGATTTTACAGTCACACTTAACCACGACTGGCCAATAAATAATTTCTTTTAAATATTACTTTTTTTAATTATGTCAGCTTAACAAAAATATTATTTAATAATATTATAAATTAATAACATTATTATTAATATGAAACAATGATATCATAGCTGGAGTTCCATAGATAATTGTAAAATAATACATTATTAATAAAAGGCACCATTTTGTTTTTGTTAACAAATAATACTCGACGCAATGAGTAATACATGTAGTGTATACAGCTGTGCTTATCTATAATTAATGTACGATTTGCCCTTATTTTAACAATATATAACTTAACTAGGCAGAGAAAATTTTGTGTTGAGACTCCATTCTCCACTTTCCGCCGGAACTCGAGATATTACGTCTTTAGTGACGGAAACGAAACCCATGCGTTAGCTTTGGCCAGAGCGGAGAAATGGAATTAATGCATTTCCCAGATTGGAGAAAAAATCGTTTATTAGTGCTTTAACGTTATTGCACCTAACTGAATAGATTATTAAAAGATACGTTTTGTGATAAAATAAATATATCAATGATATTATTATTTATACGAATTATAACGAAAATATTACATTTGCTATCTACAGCAGTTATCTACAGCATTTCTATTCATTCGATTTGCCACATGGTATACTTTAAAAAAATATTTAGTTTGTTTTTACAAATTCATTCTTCAAAAGTCGTTTTTCGATACAAAATATAGTTAACATACCATAACTGAGTGTCTTAACACTAGGTTCCCTCTGCTTACCCTGCTGTGTGCGGGATACAGCGTGAAGCAGATTTTTTTTTTTATTATTTTTCGAATGCACCATGATCGCAATAATAATGACTTTCGCTTATAATAAGCATAATAAAAACAACAACAATACATGGATGTTCAGTTCCGCACAACGCAAAACAACCGAACCTAACGGAATATATTACGCTCGTATTTTAATATTTCTATTGATGATTTATTTCGTTTCCCCGTGTTATGTATTTCCAGCTTAGCATATTAATGTGTTTTATGTAATGTATACATATATATATGTATTTATTCGATTTCGAATTTAAAATGTGTTGAAAAATTAATATATCGCCTCTTTGGTGCAACAATGACGTATTTGCACTTTTTTGGGAATATTAGATGAGACGCAATGAGAATTTGTAAATAGTCTTTTCGCATGCGTTTACTTTTTAACCGAGTTTTGTAAAAGGAGGAGGTTATCAATTCGACTGTATTTTTTTAAATAATTTTTTTGGTGACTAACTAATTATCGCTGGATTTTCATTTGAATTAAATACAGGGCAGGGACACAAATGTGCTACTGTAAACGCTACAGGTTGTGGGTTCGATTCCCACTCAAGGAAATGAAATATTTAATATATTTATTTCTTCACTTTAGTATCGAGGCAAAGGGCGACGTTGAGCTCCGCTCAACAAGCAATTCAGATTCGCCATAAAGTGAGAAACGGTAGTATACTAATATGAATAGAGTGTCTTAACACTTAATTCCCTCAGCCTCACCTGCTATGCGTAGGATAAAAAATATCTATAGGAGTCAATATTTAGACCTAAATATTTGGTATTAAATTGAAATCTCCACGCGATTTCGAGATAAATAGTCTCACAGACGGACGGACAATAAAGTGATCCTATAAGGGTTCCGTTTTTTTTTTCAACCCTAAAAACGCTACAATGGTGTCATTTTAACTATTAAGTTATGGTATAATTAAAGAATACACAGCAATCGTGTGAACACACTCACTACGCTGTATATAAAACTGATATTGGATTATGTTATTGTTACAGATGCCCGCGCTCGAGATCCCACATCTGGTATGACGTTAACTTGATTACGATTTTACATGACAATTGTATACTGATATGGATATAATTGTAATTTAAGTAATTAGAAAAGAAATATATCTTTTGATATATTTTGTCATCCTTCACTAAGTTTCTACAGCATGTTGCGATGTGAACAATGGACTCTTAGATATATCATTCGGTTATCCACTTTATGTCGATCTAAAGTAACTGCATGTTGAAAAATATATATGCAATGGCATGTTGAACTACCGCTCTTATTCTCACCAAATCTGGTAAACATCATGTTTAATATTACCCTAAGCAGGAGCTGAACCCACATGATTATCATTGATTTTATTGCACCTAAAAACATATTTATACAATATACAAGAAACATGCAAAGAAATCTTTTCTCGTTTCTTGACCATTGAATTATTTACTAAAGCTTATCGTTCCCTTGGTGCAACATTGACGTAATTGCACTTTTTTTTTAATAAGTCATATCAATGTATGCGGAATCAGTGTTTACAACTAAATAAATAGTTGTGCTAACAAATTAAAAATCATATCAATTTCACGCTGTATCCCGCACACAGCAGGGTAGGCAGAGGGAACCTAGTGTTACACTCCATTTCCCCACTTTCCACTGAGTTCTGGGGACATTGCGTGTAGAGTGGCGGAACTCAACGCCGCGCTTTGCCACGACACCAGATCGAAGAAATGAAAATATAAATGTAAATAAATATTTCATTTCCTCGAGTGGGGATCGAACCCAAAACCAGTCGATTTTATTTTGTGCTCCTGCGCCACGACTGGCCTCATTTGCCTCATGTGCTAAAAAACTAGCGATATGCGGCTATGTATGCTAGTTACAAGTGTAAACGCACATCATCTTTATATTATTATCCATAGCCATATCGATAAAAAGTAATAATGTATCCGAAACATTTCAATTAAGGCGCGTTCAGTGTTCCGGTTCATACCTAGTGTCTTTCATTTTTGGCGCACCCGCACGGTTTCCCTTTGATGAAATGTCAAAAGTTATTGACAAGCGTGCAACGAACACGGCGATTAAGCAATATCTACACTCACTTACAGCGAGTAATTTTATTTATTTTTATTTTTTTTATCTACCTATACCTACCAATAGATAAAAAAAATAAAAATAAATAAAAATAGTATTTAGTAATTTTGTAGTATATTTTACAGATTTATACAGAATTAAGCTCATTTAATGAATTCACAAGATATGGTTAAGATTCTATAAAACATAATAATATAGATATTCAAAATATATTATGTATTCTATTAGAATAATCCTTATAATCAGGCACTATTGGTTTTAAAATAGGGATCTCCTTTATATTTGAGGTATGAACTTAAAAACTTATTAAAAGAAAAGAAATAAGTGTCCGCATTCGATGTTTATTTAGACAAATATATGATCCAATCCAATACAAGATCTAATTAAAAGTCCAGCGTTGGTTTGCGTCTTCTAACTTGCTATTTGTCAAAAATAGGCGGAAAGTAAAAAAAAATGTCAGTGGATCAAGTCCTTATGTAAGCTAATAAATACAAGCAGTTTTTTACTTCTTTTTCATATTTTAAATTAAACAAGTTGTACCTGTCTTATTATACGTGGAAAATGAGTGACAATAACATATTATAATAACCAGCTTAAATTTCGTGTCGGTGATTCATTGAGGAAATTTGCGTAACTTCATTGACTAAAACTTTTACTTACCCTTTCCTCTTCACAGATGTGTTTTAAATTAAAAGAAAACTCATTTATTTTCTAATTAAAATTAATTAAATAATTATTTTCAAATATTAAAGGAGAAAAAAATATATATTAATAATTTATATACTCCGCCTTATCTTTAGAGATATCCAAGTATTGGGTGATTTTTTATGATGTTTTATCAGAACAGATTTTATTCTGTTTTAAAATGGTGGTCCTAATGTATTTTTTATCCATATGTATTGTGTATGGCAACACAAAAAAACTCTAATAAGAAAACAAACTAAAAAAAAGTTGCTAATCTTTAAACGGTTAAATATAATTGCTTCAAAACATGGCTTAGAAGTAAGAACACTCGGTTAAGTCATCGTTCAATCAAAAACAACTAAATCAAAATCGGTTTAAGCTGCGATGCCACATAGTAGCTCCCGAACGGACAGACGTACTCGTACGTACACACATATGTATACAGATGCATCAAACTCCTCTGTTTCCTTGACGATGATGTGTGATGTGTGCGGTCTTGGTGGTGATGATGGTGATGGTGTTTGTGTGATTCTGGTGGCATAATCAATTGCCCAATACGACTAAACGTTTTGACTGATTTTGATTTGACTCCTTAGTTTACACCTTATTCGAGATTATATTTCTTAACCATTCTGTTACTTAATACTTTATCACGAATATTAAAGGCAGTAAGTAGACAGAGATAACCTACTGTTAAAACAATCTTTTCTCCGTTTTCCGACGGAACTCGAAGCTGCGTGTGTATTCAACGCCGCACTTTGTATTGCCGCAGGCGAATAAAATTAATGCGTTCTTCCATATGACGATCGAACCCACAACTATCGTGTTTTCAGTCTGACGTTGTCTCACCGCGCCTCAATGGCCTCAACTATTCTGTGATCAAATCAATTTATTTGCAATAATGTGAAGGTGAACAAGAAATCCTTATTTAATTGGTCTACATAATTGATGAACGTTAGGATTGCGAAAAACAAACCAATAATTTCTTCCTGTTAACTTTAAATAAAAAGCGATACAACAAGTACAAAAAGGTCATTTAACGGCGGCTCCACGGGATAATTTATGCTCTTGAAAAGGAGAGTGGTTCAGGTTCCGAGTACATCGACCCGATCACTTTCCCTTCTTCCTATATAACCTTATGGGTAACCCGTCGGATACTGGATTTTGTTATATACAGTTTTTTTGTGATAAGATGGCTGGTTATGGTTTTATTATAATTGTCTTAATTATTTTGTTATATAGGATAAAAATCTTATTAATCAGTAAAATCCTGTTGTTTTCTACCTACTTCATTTAATATTTTTTAATTAAAAATATATTTTCATATACTATCTAAAGAGGACTCAAATATGGAGGTTACTTTATTTTAATATGCTAATTATGTGCATTGATATTATATAAATAGAGAAGTTAGGATTCTGTAATTTCTAAGGAAAAAAGGAACCCCTTATAAGATCACTTTGTTGTCCGCCTGTCCTTTAAGAGTCCTGAGCCTGTATAATTCTTATTTACTTTACAACTAAAATATTTTTTTTTCACATCCTAAAAGTAATAAAATACAACAATTACAAGCTAAAATTTACGAAATTATATTATTCCTATTTACATTTCATATATATATAAGTATTTTAAGTCAATCTGGGGCCGTCGCAAAATGTAAAACTGTTGCGCACGGTTCATTTGCGACAGATCGTGTGTGGATGTAGTTTTTACATTCGTTTCGCAACGGACCCGCATTCCTTGCGGCCCTAGGGCTGATTGCTTTGAAATACTTTTGCTTTTTAAGTCTAGTGTGTTATTTTTTTTTTGGAATATAAAATTGTTTACAGATAATAAATATTGAGTTTAAATTTCGAACAAATTATTATGTATATATAATATATATTTTTTTTTTATTAGCTTCACGCTGTATCCCGCACACAGCAGGGTAGGCAGAGGGAGAATAATAAATTTTAATACTTATATAGAGGCTATCGTAGCGTACTGGCTAAAATGTCTCACTGTGAACGCGATGGTTGTGAGTTCGTTTCCCACTCAGAATTATTTAAATAAATTATGTCCTTATCTCCGCTTTGGTAGACAAAACGAGGCGTTGACTTTCGTCACTCAATTGAACGATTAAAAAATAAGCGGACAGATGAGAACTTAGAGTCTTCAGACTAGGCCTTCCCCCTCTACCCTCTCCTACCATGCTGTACGGGAAGATGCTGTTTTTTTAATTTAATACAGCAATAAATACCTTACTAACTTATATATGTATATTCGATATTATCTATACAAATGCCAACCTTACAGTATAATACATCTTTGTTTACCACTATCATAAATTACTGATGGATTTCGTGACTTCAAAATAATTTAAACATAACATAACGTACCTACCTAATGCAGGTTTTACTTTGCACATTATATAGATAGTAAACCACAAGGATACTTTTAGCAAAATAACATATAATAAATATTGTATTTTTTATCACATGTTAATTGAAAGTCAGTTGTCAGTATCCTTTTCATTATTTGTATTAGAACCTGCACCTTTATATGATCATGTTCAATGGTAAATATAAACATCGTTAACAATTTTTTTTAATGTTGAAATATTTAGCTTTCTCTATAGTAGACTAGTAGTAGTAGTAGTTATAGTAAAGAGAAAAAATGTTTTATTTATATTAAATAAATAAATAATTCTTTCTCCTATTTGTTAACAGAAAAAGTAGGTAGTAACATTTCAAACAAGTAGGACATATTAGCATATAATAAATGTAATTTTTTATGAGCACACTTCATTCAAGTGGCGCGTTTTGCAAGTCCCCGAGCAAACCTATCAAGTGTCGTAACTTAATAGAAACGATATTATAGTTTAATATATTACTAGAGTCTAATTACCTTGCCTTATGCCATTCAGTGACTTTTTACTATAATTGTTGTATTTATTTATGTTTTTTTTTGGTTCACTCTGTATCCCGTATATAGCAGGGTAGTCAGAGAAATCTAGGCAGTTTAACCATAGTTTTGAAAAAAAAAACGGTTTTTAAATTTCCGCAATCTTTCGAGATTATTGCGTTTTGAACGGTGGAACTAAAATATATAAACAGGTGTGAGTCTCTACATTTTTTATCTCCACAGTTTTAGTTGTACAAAAACAATATTTATCGGTTTCTATAAGTGAAATTATATATAATTGAAATTCTGTGTAAAATGAAACATGTATCTATATATCAAATGCAACATCATGGCTCATTCATTATATTAATTTAAGCCAATTCTAATCATAGGATTTATTATTATTATTATTATTTATTACTCATCTCATAATTGTTTAACTATTGATTTATAAGGTTATAATTAAACTACTTATTATGTTAAACTCTCTTAAATAGTTTGACACTTTTATCCTCATATAGCAAAATGGACAGATTGGACCTAGTGAAGACACTGTATTGCCTAATTTCCGAGACATTGCGTGTTGAGTAGCAATACTCAGCACGCCGTGTTTTGTGTTGTTTTCGGAAAAATGAAAATATTTACTCACCGAGTGAGAATTGAACACAGTACTGTGTGTATTTATAATCAGACGCAATGCCACTGCGCTACGATGTGGTCATCGTGGGGCCTCGGGGCCCCTAAGCTAAATTGAGAAGCAAGCTATGTTTTTGGGGCTCCTAAGCTATGTTGAGAACTAAATATAGGTGTGTATGGCATTTTAAAAAAGTTAGTGTATTGGAAACAATTCCAGTCATTGTCGAGGTCGCCCGGTCTATAGTGATATCACACGTTTGAATAAATACCTAAATAACAAGGTGGCAGAAAGTAAAAATCACTGCTTCGTTAAACTTGCAGCCTTTTAAAGAAGTTAGATTTCTATTCTACTCTTATTATTTTCTATTATGTCTATAATTAACTAATCTGCATAATATTATTTATTTTATATACAAAACATACATAATTCTCAAAAGGGATAATTTAATTAAAGGGATTAATTAAAGGGATAATTAGATAATTTAGGATATTTTGTATCTAATCAATATCGATACTATTCAGTTAATTTAAAACAATATACGTATATAAATATGTATAATAATGTTATTTCTTTGCTTCCCATAACTCAAAAGAGAGGGAAGGGAAGACTTTAATTGATTTTCGAGAACATTTGATACTCGAGTAAGTCGATGTAAAAAACAATGAGGACCACCCAAAGGACGTGTATAAAGAGGTCGAAGACAGTGGATGAGGCGAAAGAGGTAAATAGAGATCGTAGCGTGTGGCACTCCGTTCTCTCTGGCTACCCCGCTACGGATATAGCGTGAAGCAAAAAAAAATATTCCTCACAATCTAATATTGAAATCGAGATGTGCCTAAAGCGTTAGTTACTCAATCGATCCACGAGGAAGGAAACCTTAGCATCGCTCCGGGCTTCTGTAAACTAAGACGCGTAACTCGAGGCTAGATTATAATATTTACAAGTGATTATTTGTTACACTCCACTGAATGCGTTTCTCTTGATCGTCGCACTCTTTTCTATCATTTTTATATGGAATCTTAAATAATAAATAGGATAAGTTCAATAAATAATAACTTTGTTCTTATTTACCATAAAGCAATAAAATATATAAAAAATGTCGTACTATATGAAAAGGGAGCGATGTGGTACTCAACTATCTCACTAGGTTCCCAGATTCCATCTGTTTACCCTGCTATATATTACTTATGATATCTTAGCAAATACTATTAATTCGCCAAGTAAATAATTCTATAAAATGCAACAATTTGTATATAACTAAATATCTTCTATAAATCGGCGGTATTATATGTCGAAGGTAAATTTTATTACTACAAGATACCTTTCTCTTGCCTTGAAGAAGGGTCTTGAAGTAATCGTTAACAGGTTAAGAGTTACGTAAACGCTTATTTATAATTTATTTAATGCTCGATCAAAATTATACATTAATTTAAAATCTTCGTATGTTTTTTCGTCGTTGTGGCAGATGTGGATACGATTCCCCCAGTTATTTGACGATTTTTTTTTGTTTTGGGTAAGAAACGCACTATGTAATTGAATTATAGATTATAGCTTTGCTTTAGTTAATCGCTATTTTCATTAATAAGATTTTTTTATTGTTTTTTAGCTTCACGCTGTATCCTGCATACAACAGGGTAGGCGGAGGGAACCTAATGTTAAGACACTCCGTTCCCCACTTTCTGCCGAATTCTGGAAGCATTGCGTGTTGAGTGGCAGAACTCAACGCCGCGCTTGGCCTGGACACGATAGCGAAGATATAAAAATATAAATTTAAGTAAATATTTCATCTTCTCGAGTGGGGATCGAACCCACAACCAATCGATTTTGCAGTCATACTTTGTGCCATTGCGCCACGACTGGCCTCTAATTAATAAGAAATGGGGTACTAATATTACTTATATTGATATGATAGATCGTTTTTACCAATACAATTTTTTAAATTTAATAGTATCGGTCTTTGTTACTGTTTTTATTTATACACCCAAAAGTAAAACCGTATAAAACAAATAATTTCAAAGAATCGATTAGTGATAGTTAAATAATGGTTTACTACGTCAGTGACTCATTTAAATAGTAGTAAATAATCCATCGAGTAAATGTAAAAGAATTCGACATACATTTTTTTTCGCTAAAAAAATACATAATAATGTTATATTATGTATTTTTTTAGCTTCACGCCGTATCCTGCACATAGCAGATTAGGCAGACAGGTAGAGGGAACCTGGGAACCTACTGTTAAAACACTCCGTTCCCCACTTTTCGTCGAATTCTGCAAGCATTGCGTGTATAGTGGCGGAATTTAAAGCCGCATTTTGTCTCATTATGAGAAAATGAAAATATTAAAAATTTCATTTCCTCGGGTAGGAGTTGAACCAACAACCTGACGCGTTTACAGTCGCACTCTTGTGCTTCTGCGCTACGACATTCAATTCGATTTGCCTATTCGATTTTTAAATTCTTATATATTAGCTTCCAATGTGCCAAAAAATTTAAATAAAACTTTTCCTATCAATACTTTGTTTTTGCCGCAATAAAAAAAAAGCTTAATTATCAAACTTTCTGTTAACCTGCCAAATCAAAGTAATTAGTGACAAAAGGTTTTAAATTTAAAATATATATTTTTTAAATAGCAACATTTTCTCATAACGACCTAACTGTAATACGCTAATGAGGTAGATTTTTGCGAAACTATTCTTATCCTAAATCCCTTTTTAATTTTAGTCTTTTGTTATTATATTCTCACCACTTTGGCCTACAAGCACACTTGCGAGCGCAATAGAAGATATTTTGACAGTATTTTTAACATTTTTAGTGTTATTCCACACTTAGGAAAGAAAAATATACCAACTGGTCAGTTTCCAGGAGAAGTCGATCTATTTGTTTAAAACGTAAAATATTTTTAATATTGGCATGATAATAACTACTGTAATAACTTAAGACAGAAGGTCCTTTAAGTAGAGACTAAATAGATTAACCGACTTGGTATTACATGGATCTCACAACTTTTTACGGTAGACAGATTGAGCTGCGAGACTTGGGTTTTTTTACAGGATGTTTTTTATGGCATTCTTATTTTCAGCTTGCATTGGTCACATTTTGCGTACATTGGAAACAAAATTTTCTATTTTGATCAATTTGAACGACGGAAGTTAATATTTGTTTTACGTGGCAGGGTGGGCAAGGGAACCTAGTGTTGAGACTACGTTACCCACTTTCCACTACATTAGCGTATTGAGTGGCGGACCTCATCCCCAGCGCCGTACTTTGTTTTGTATTTCTTCAGGCTGTGGTATTGCTTTTTCTTATTAATAGTATTGGAAATAAGACTTTAATAAAGAAATATCTAATTAATTAAAAAGCATATGCATATTTTAATTTCAATTATATATTTTTTAATTATGTCATTTTACACTAGCCGTCCTGCGTCAATACAATTAGTACGTGATATAACGTAATTGACACATACCACAAAACTACATTGCTCAACTATTTTAATAATAATTATTAAAATAATTTATCGTGCCCAAATTTCAATAACCTCTACTAGGTTGCAATAAAATTCTGCCACTTTGGAAATACGAGAATATTTTTAAATATAAATCCTTCTATTAGAAATCGAACCAATAACCATAGTGCCCAATAATCACTTCCCATTTACACCACAGTGGCTTTTACATTACCAATATCAAGAAGAACCGGGTGCTATTACTAGTAAAGTTAAACTCAACGCAGGTTGCACCGCCAGTCCATCGGTCCGTCGGTTTCACCCAGTTGTGTCTGGGTCACGTCGGCCGCTCGCCGTGTTCCATGTATTATTGTATACTTAAACTAAACCATGTGTTGGAATCGATTTATTCGCGTTATAATATCACCCGCTAAGATGGATAATTATAAATTGTGATGTTTCTTTTCATTTCATATATAAGTTGTGAAGTGTGTAATGGATTTGTTTTTTGGGTACGTAAGTCAAATTTGTTATTTGTTCAATTGTTTTGTTTTTTTTTTGCTTTAAGTTATCATATTTTTCTTATCTATTAGTTTTTTTTTAAGTTAGATTTTTAATATATACATTTTTAATGTTCTTTTAATTAGGAAACTACTTAAAATGTTTGAAAGAAACAGTAAATACTTTGTTGTACTAACAATGTTATCATTAATCGTTTTGTGTAGAATAAATTGTATATTTTTATTGTAAAAATAGATAACAATAATTATTAATCTATAAAATAATTGCCTAAAGGAAAATGCTGTGGTTATTTAGAAGTTGACGCTTTTCTATTTGAAGTATCAACAAAATGGAGCAATTTCAAGCTACTCAGTTTATTTTATTTTTTATATATATTTTTACATATAAACTTAAATCTGGTCATAATTCAAGGCCGTCATAGGACAGTTTCGGTTCCCACTTGGGGAATTAATTATTTACAGCATTAAGCTGATCATCATTTTTTTTATCTTTTGTAATTAATTCCACCATTCGATCATATATCAAACGAGAAAGAACATTTTCAATTGAATTATTATACTATGTGTAGATAAACGAGTTCTATGATAAGAGATTTGCTTGCGTTTTCTAATTTTATATATGTAGTTAATATAATGTTATTTTTCCCGTTATATTTTGTACTTATATATATATATATATATGATTGGTGCAAAAGAACTTTCGTGCCGCTGTAAACACGATAGTTGCCAATTCGAATCCCACTCATGGGAATTAAATATATAATATTTTCATTTTCTCGCTCTAGTAAGTAACAAAGCAAAGCATTGAGTTCCACCACTCAAAACGCAATGCCTCGAGAATTCGGCAGTAAATGGGCAACGGAAAGGCCTTAATGGGAACGGAGTGTCTTTACACTAAGTTCCCTCTGTCTACCCTGTACTGTTGTGAGCGGAATACAGCGTGAATCTAAATAAAATAAATATGATTTATTTTTAGATGAAGTTATTAACTTAGTTACCGTTGTATAAAGCTGTCGTCACAACGGTTTGTTTTAGTTGCGACCCACGCATATCATTCAACCTATAAACCTGTTTTTTTTATGTGTCTTAGTAATATTACCAGTAAGAAAATTACCTATAATCTTACTGGAAAGACTACACGATACAACTATTGGAATTTAATTATCGTTTAATATTTATGATTAAAAAAGATTTGCTTTACTTATTACCATCCCCTGTTTCTCTCGTTTTATATTCTATATTGGAAAAGTTACAAATATTAAACTAAAATCACTTCTGGTTTACAGTAAATTTAAATTCCTTCATTGAAACCGAAGCTTTTTATTAACAATGCAGACTGAATTTACATATTATAAAATTCTATCTATGCTCAACACTAACTAACCAAAATGTGTGAAGTTAGAAAAGGAGTTATCTTAGAGGAATTCCGCCTATATTTTTAAGATATGAAATCCTAAAAACTATTATTATATATATTAAAAAATATCTGTGCAATAATTACTATAATAAAGAAAATAACAGGTACTATTATGCAATGCTTAATGCCGTTTACTCTTTAATGATCAGATTTTTTCTAAATATAATTTCGAATATCATCTAAATTTGCAAAAAATTATGAACCATTAAGATAAATCACCTCTTATGAAACATTTTTTTATTTGGGAAATATTTAAATTATTTGTCATATCGTCCAATTCCATACAAATGGAAATGGTCAGTTAACTCCGAAGAATTTCCAGGTTTGGTGAATGGCTATACGTGCTACGTGAACCATATCTCGTATTACACATACAATTGTAGGTACGTTTCGTAAAACTAAGGTTGTATTTCTCAAGCGTTTCGGATTACAGCCGAAAACTATTATATTAATAGTAATATTTAAATTTCTATTTCCATTTCTTCGCTCTGGTGTCGAGGTTAAGCGCGGCGTTGAGTTCTGTCACTCAGCACGCAGAATTCGGCAGAATGTGGGGAACGGAGTGTTTTAACACTAGGTTCCCTCTGCCTACCCTGCTGTGTGCGCGATACAGCGTGAAGCTGATAATATTTAGATATATTATACAGGGTGGAAGAGGCAGCGCTCCATTTACGGAAACAGCATATAGGGTAAAATATTCCAAACCTATACCTAAAGAAATTAATCAAGATGCCTTAACAGTTTGGACGTAGGATTTTTTTTTCATTTCACGTTTTTTATCCATACCTGTATTTCGTGTGACGCGATTACGTATAGATCCACACTTACTACTACAAAAATACTTCTAAAGGTTAAACAACTTTGAACTTTATCGCCAATACCTAAGACTCGATTTCGGAATGAGGCGTGTGCGGCGGTGTTCCTTTGATAGGTTTATGTGTGCGTGCATCGTCCTTACAAATGGCGTTTTATTTTATAACGACAATTTTATTATTTATTTTGTTTGAAAAAAATACTTTTTCATTTTTGGGAATTCATTTTTTTCTGATTTATATTAGGCTTCTATAGAGTAGTCAAAACTGTGGTTTCACTTAATGTGGTGCTTACACTGCCACCCTGTATATATGTAGGTACTACGTCTAAGTCTATTAACAAAACGATGATTTCGTCACACGATATGCAATGAAAATTCGAAAATTAAGTCATTTTTTATAACGATAATATAATAAAATTAAATTACATAATAGATTGGTCTATTTAAATGTATCGCCTACCAGACATACACCTTTCAACAATTAAATAAATAAACAATTGTTTGTTTGTTGATTTTTTTAACTTTTTTTAAAAATCACAGGTTTTATGTTCTTTTTTAAATAAAATAAAATTTTAAAAAAATGAAGCCTATTTACTTTATCAAATGTTACATACAGGTGTACTACTATACTACTGTGTTCTACATTTCGACTTGAAATATTCATATAAGGCATCCACTTATTGACGTTATATGACATATATAGTTAAACTAATTTACTTAATACTTACATCATAAACCTTAATTCCTAGTGTTTCTAGGTAAACAAATTATATAAATAATTAAAAGCGTTATATCATACAAGTGGGCGCGCGCGGCTTCGCCCGCTTATTAGGAGTGAATTCTAAAAAAATCACGAAACACGTGTTCAATAAAATGTTTTTAACAGTCTGAATTTAAATTTTTATAAAAACCGGTGGCAATTTAAAGATTTTTCCATATAAACTCGACCCCTTATTTGAACCCTTAGGGGGTGAATTCTTAAAAACCATGAAACACGTATTCAATGAAATATTTTTAAGAGTCTGAATTTCAAATTTTATAAAAATCGGTACAGATTAAATTTTTTTCCATACAAACTTTCAACCCCTATTTCATCCCTTTAGGGTTAAGATTTTTCAAATTCCCTTCTTAGTGGATGTCCAGAATATGAAAATAAACATCTGCCCAAATTTCACGTTTCTACCATCAGCGGTTACGGCTCTGCGTGCGTCTTACCTCAGTCAGTCAGCACAAGTCCTTTTATATATATAGATTATTTACTAACTAGATACTGTTCGATCACCATTCCATCCATCTAGATGTCCTTGAATAAGATTTTAATAATGTTACGAAATGGAACGGCATGTTATGACTGTACTTGCATTGGTTGTCGGTTTGATTCCAACTCAGGGTAATAGATTATATTCCTTTACCTGTTCTGGTAAAGTATACCGCAGTGTTCAGTTTTACCACTTAACACGCAATATCATTTATTTATATGAAAAGTGAAGAACTTAATTGCTAGAATTCTTTTTGGCTACTCTTTGCAAGCAGTATAAAGCGTAAAGCCTAAAAAGTACATAAGGACGTTTTTTTTAGCATCACGCTGTATCCTGAACTTATCAGGTAGGCAAAGGGAACCTAGTGTTAAGACATTCCGTTCCCCATTTTCCGCTGAATTTGAAGGCGTAGCGTGTTGAGTGGCGGAACCCAACCCACTCAGCCCCGCGCTTTTCCTCGACACCAGAATGAAGAAATGTGAAAAAGTATGAACGCCCTAAACGTTGTAACAATAAATTAATAAAATAGAACGTTCCTTTACATATTCGTAGAATTACGTAGATTCACTAAAGTGATGCTATTCATTGTTTCATTCATTTGAGAAGCATATTTCGTTAGCTAAATATTAAATATAGGTAGTTACATATTTTACTTTAATTCTATATTACCTATTAAGGTAATTTATCATTTAAGGTAAGAAAATAAAAAAAAAATAAAAAATTACAAAACCAGATTGTAGGCTTACAATTAGTGCCACTGCGCGCCATTTTACTGTACTTATACAGTGACCTTGTGTAATTACATATATGTACATATGAGTATTGTGATTTTTGTTATATTTCTCATGAACAGTATTATTGAGACTTTTTTATATTTTTTATAGTTTCACAATGCTATAGCAGGGCAAGTAGTAGTTTCTTTTTATCAAAGTCGAAGTAAAATAAGAAAAATTTATAAAGACATCCTTTGTTAGTTGTTTTTACAATGTAAAATAGAAACAAAATCATAATTTATAACAACAATAATAATTAAGAATTTAAATTTAGAACAAAAAAAACATTAGTTAAAGACTTTACAGTGATTTCGTTATCTTTTAATTTGTATTCGGTAGTAATACTCAACATCAGAACTTGTTTTTTTTAATAAAAAAACTAAAAAAAATGTATTTGATTACACGTAATTCAAAAGCAGTTAAACTGAAGTATAATTTTAGTTTCATCTCACATATAGCAGGATTAGCAAAACCCAGTGGTAAGACACTCCGTTCTCCGCTTCCCGCCCGAACTCAAGATAACGAACCACGATAGTGAAATTCAGCACCGTACATTATCAATTATAATTCAAACAATTCTCCTTCATCGGAATCGAACTCCCAACCATCTCGTTTGCATTCAGATAGCCTTATATATGTACATGTGTATATTTCAAGTACCCTATTATTAAGAGCTTGCATGAACATAAAACATATGCTTCTCGAGACTTAACTGTCTCAAAGTAGATTAAAAATAACGGCCAACGCTGCAATATGCACGGAAATTCCAAACGCATAATACACTGTTATTTTAGAATAATATGACGAGTTGGTAGTCTTGTAACACACTATGTAGGTATCTGAAGAGCTGTCATTAAAAACGAATATCCGCTTGTGACTAATGAGAAAATGGCAATTATTATTTGAAATATAGTGAGTGTATGTTTAAGTCGTTTCACAGAAATTCTATCGCTATTTATTAATGCAATTTAATACAAAATAATTATAATTGCTGTGGTGCCAATTAGAGTGGTGCCACGTTTATGAATGTATATTATGGTTGTAGATTCGATTCTCAGCCTATAGATTAAAAATTAAATTATGAACATTTCCTTGGTGCCAGTTGACGAAGTGCGAGTATTGTGTTATGCCACTAAATATGCATCTATAAATGAGCAAAAGTGTGATAATAGTTGTTTTATATACAAAAAGAAACCCCTGACACATTAAAAAAAAATTAAAAATCCCCTACTGTTTTTTTATTAAAAGAATCGACTAATATTCACAGATACATTGACATGTCAAATTCAGGGCAAATAAGGATGATTTATGACAAAAGGCAAAAATATATAAATTGTTATAATTAAATGTCATTAATAAATGATGTAATATACCTTTTACGTAGATTCATTCTACTAGGATTTCTTATATTTATAAATTCTAATATAAGGAAACTTAAATAATAAAACTTATAGACTAATTTTGACATTTATGCTTAATAAAGTTTCTAACTGTAATAAATTTTATGCACATTTTACATAATATAAATGAAAGTGAAAGACTTCTGGAAGCTATGATAGTGAGCTTTTGTTTTAACAACCAATAATTAACTATCACTTTAACTATATGTATGAAAGATATGTCTTTCTAGCAGTTAATTTTATGATTTCCTTGCATTTATTTCCACTACAGCTATTATTATTTATATTTAATATCAATTTAAATATCTATTATAAAATATATGTGCAATATTTCATATTAGTTGTTGATGATAATGGCAGTTAAATCTCGAACGAAAGGAACATGTTGTAATACTTTGGGCATGATGAAAGAGTAGTAAAAAATATATAGCTACAACGCAGTGAGCTTGGAGATTGGAAAGGTACATGCAAAACGATATAGATATCGATGGCAGGATACTTCATTCTATGATCTCTGTGCTTACTTCGCTTAGAATAACGTACGAAGAAAAGAAGAAAACAAAACTACGCTTGAAACAAAAAATCTGATTGCAAAATATAAATACGATTTTTAAATCGGATCTAAAAATTTATTATAAACTAGAGGGCGCGCGCGGCTTCGCCCGCTTATTAGGAGTGAATTCTAAAAAAACCACGAAATACGTGTTCAATAAAATATTTTTAACAGTCTGAATTTAAAGTTTTATAAAAATCGGTGGTAATTTAAAGATTTTTCCATATAAACTTTCAACCCCTTATTTGAACCCTTAGGGGGTGAATTCTTAAAAACCATGAAACACGTGTTCAATGAAGTATTTTTAAGAGTCTGAATTTCAAATTTTATAAAAATCGGTACAGATTAAAAAAAAAATCCATACAAACTTTCAACCCTTATTTCATCCCTTTAGGGTTAATATTTTTCAAATTCCCTTCTTAGTGGATGTCCAGAATATGAAAATAAATATCTACCCAAATTTCACATTTCTACCATCAGCGGTTACGGCTGTGCGTGCGTCTTACCTCAGTCAGTCAGCACAAGTCCTTTTATATATATAGATATAGATTGTTGCATATAAACTAAAATATACATAAAATATTTTATTTTCTACTAAAGTTCTTTGCTTGGTCCATTTAATTGTTTATCTGTTGCAGCAACAGGTTGCCAGTTCTCATACTGTTAAATAAATGAACTAATTTTATTTTTATACAGCTCTTAAATAGTTATAGCCTTCTTTAAAATCATAAAAAATTAAATTGCTTTAGATTAATTTGAGTATATATCACCTTGTGGAATACCGAGGCGTAATATATAACGCGTATTAAGGTCGTCTTCACACGCCAGCAACGATTAGCAAAGCCTATAACGTGAAGTAATAAGATTTAATCGCTGTTTACATCATTATACAGAATCCTGAAGCAAACATATCTAGTGGACAGGACAGATTAATGTGTTACTTAAATTAATTTTAACGAAGTCACGAAAATGGTTCGTGCAAACTGAATTTCTTTTATTCATTTTCCTCCCTTTAAGAGTAATATTGCTAACCACCTGTATCCAGAGTCCTATCGTGCTTTGCCTCGTTACCAGAGCAAGAGAATTAAATTATTAAAAATTTTATTCCCCGAGTAGGAATCAAATCTACAACCTTCTCTTTAACATTCATATATTTGTGCTCATGCTTCACTACGGCCTTTCATAAAAATACGAATTGTTTTGCACATTGACATATTAAAATTGTGATATAATTAATAATTAGTACTAACAGAATCAATTTCGTATATAAACAAGAAACACCTTCACTCCGTTCCCCACGCTGAATTTTTGAGATATTGCGTGTTACGGAACTCAACGCCGCGCTTTCTGTTGCTATCAGACCGAGAAAACGTAAATAATTTATTTCTCGAATAGAAACGAATATACAACCACTGCGTTAACAGCCATAACAGCCTCAATTTGCCGAAATAAGTGCAGATAAATGTGATAACTTCCGTTTCCTGTAACGTTCACCGGCCACACATATTTTCGTGTTCTATCGGAACCACTGTATAGAATATACAGCGCAATTGGGTCACCGTTTCACGCGAGCTCACGCGATTAGCTAAGCTCGGCTGTGTAGTAATGTTGGTATACAATCAATGCAATTCATACAATCTTCATGAATACTAAATTCACTTATGTGTATTTATTTTTTAATAGAAAAAAAATATAGAAAAATATTTTTATGTTTTTTAAGGTAGAGTTCACACACTTTTGCGCGTTCGACTTGCTCTTGTGCCTCGTTTACAAACTTGCTGATTTTATTTTGATGTAAATACGATTTATGTATGTAAAATAAAGCCGTGAAATATAATGTTATCAAAAAAATATAAGTTGAAATTGATCAAAAACTATGTCTGGATCTCTTCATAGGTAGGTTCAGTAGAAGCATCCATTATAATAATATAATAAATAAAAATAAACCGATCTAAATTGATATAAAAACATAACAACCAGTGAACCCAGGAAAAAATGAAGGGTCCTTTTCTTAATTTCTCCATATCTCTGAAACTATTGAAGCGATTTTAATTAAACTTGTACGGTTAGCTATTTGTGCAATTTATAACTTAGGTCCTAAAGACTCCTTAAGGTAAAAGTTTAAAGAAATGAATATATTGACAGTTGCATCAGTTGCATCTTAATACATTTTTGAAAATGCATGCAAAAGCATGCTAAAAAAAAAATTAAACGTAATGTATCTGTAACTCGGTTGCGTCGAATCCGTAAATCTTTTATGGAACAATTTGTAGGTCCGCTTTTACAATATGTTCTTCTTAGGTCTGAGACAGACTGTCTGATTCTGTCTGATTAACTTTACTGAACTTGTGGTAAATTATTTGACGTTCAAAAAATTAAACATGTCACTTTTTATTTTAAATAAAATTATTTGATTTTGTTCCCTAAGTTAAAGTAACCTAACTTAAAAAAAAGAATCATCTCGATATTATATCGAATGATATTAGAAAAATTTGTCGACTTACCAAATTAAGCACATGTGCTTGGAAGCCTAAATGGAGCTTTTTTAAAGTCGGTTAAAAACTAAAAGGCTCCAACGTTTATTTTATAAAGTATTATTTACAATTTTATACATAAAATACAAATTTTGTAATGCATCAAAAATTCAAATCTATACTTTCTCTAAAGGGCCAACCGTACACACACAAAACTGGTATTCGAGGTCGTATTAATACTGAACCTTTGAGAATTCGTTACTAGGTTAATTAAGACCGGTCTAACGTCTCATACGTATTACATTCACAAGTGCAAATATTTAAAATCGATTAGTACATTTCCTTCCATTGCCTCTAAAATAGGTGTTAGAATACGTTAAATGATTTAAATTATGAGTACATATCCTCGTACTTATATGTATATCGTAGCGCAGGGGCACAAGCGTGCGATTATACACGACAGGTTGTGAGGTCGTTTCCCACTCGAAGAAATAAAATATTTAATATATTGATTTCTTTGCTCCAGTAAGCCTAAGAATTTAAAAACGTGAAATTTTGTTCACTAAGAAAGAAATTTATAAAAATCCACTTTTGAGGGAGTAAGATGGTAGCGGTATATCGCCATTTACAAAGAAATCAACGTATAATATAAATTTTAAAGTCTTAAAAATATTTATATTTTTCGAAATGATAAGTTAATTTTTCCCGCGAAATAGATAGTACCTAATGTGAAAATCAGAATACACGTAGACACAGTCTTCAAAAAGCCAGTATGTATTTATTTTGCAACTTTCTTATCACTTCTACCATCAGTGTTAATAATTTTATCACATAAAGTTAATTATAATCACCCTTTATACCAGGTTATCTTCTATTTAATCATAAATGTACATTAAGTCATAAGTTATAAGGCTCCACCGCCACCATATGTTGTTTGTTGTGTTGAACTCTGTATTGTTTCACCACACAATGCTTATTATACAAACGGCTGCGTCCGGCCGTTGGTTTTTAGCCTTGGCTATTGCCTTGTTCGAATCGGCTTTTCTTTGAACACGTACTAATGTGTCTTAATTTTTTAAATTATTTATTTAGAATTTAAATTATATTCTTGTAAATTTCAATTTTTTTAACTTATATGTAACTAGTAAATATACGGTACGGTAAAATTAGTGTGGTGATAATATGATCAACTTTACTATTGCTTCAATTAGAAGTTATTTTTAGAGTAATGACATTGACATTTATGTTGTTCATTTCATTGGTTATATTTTTTTCGTACAACAAATAAAAAAATAAGATATATTAAACTAAAAACATATGCCAAAAAAGTGTATATTTTAACACTTAACTGATATATGATTTTAAAATACGAGTATACACACGGCGTTCTCAATTCAACCTTTTTTTATTTTTATTCTTGAAAATATATATTTATGGCAACGGTAAACTAATGCTGCAATTTGTACGCGGGAGAAGGAGCAAAAGGTATAATAGCTATATATACAGCTTGCTAAAAGATTTCGGCCTATCTAGAACCATCAGTATATTTTTTGAACTTCTTAGGGAGCACTAGTAAAATCATTCCGAATTTTATCAAGTACAGTTAAGAAATCGACAGTGGATACGCTCCTTAAACCTATACTACTACCCTCCTACTGCTACCCTCAGGTCGCAAGTCTCACATGTATCCGCAAAGGAAATCCATGGGATGCTTAAATGCTTTTTTCTAAATAGTTGATTAGAATATGAAACCATAATCATAGCATACACCATCCAAAAAGTTTACTTATATTTTAACTAAAAGTAAAGCACCCTTCTTTTTAAAAAAAAAATTGTTATATTAAAATGTAACAATATTTTTATTTGCCTTGCTATATTCAATTGTTTTTGTTATGTCACCTAAGTGTTTTAAATGTATGCTTTATATAGAGAAACCATGTTTGTAAAACAATGCCTCCACATTATTATATGTAATAATGGCTGACGTAGAGTTGTCATTAGTGGGTGTCATATCTTTTGTTTTAATCTTCTTTTCCATTTTTATTCTGTGACTAGCACTCTTTAGATAAATTTTGTAAAATACAACTTAATAATATTTTTTTATTATTACTTATTTTTCATCAAATTCACATAGGTAAATTTGACGATCTTTACGTTATTCTTCTTGATAAAAAACATTCAAAAAATATTTTCTGCAACATATATTTGTAATCTTAAATGTCAATTTTATTTTTTGTATACATTTTAAAAAAGGAAGAGTTGTGATGTCAATTTTAATAAATTAATTATAATATTAACAGGGAAACTTTTAATAGCATTCATTTATTACAATTGGGGCAGCAATTATGGCAAATTGAACATATATGAATATTATTATTCTAGAACTCTAAACATCCAATGGTTGATTATTTTTTGTTTCTTCATTATGAGCATCATGTGAGAGGATTTGTTAAAGGAATATAAGAAAATAAATAAAATTACGTCTGCACAATATGGCGAACCAATAATATGCGCCGTTGTGGTCTAAACAGCAAACTTGCGACTGTAAACGCAGCGGTCGTTGCTTCGATCCAACTCGGGGCAAAGCGTGGCATTGGACGGAAGTGTCTTAAAGTTCCAAGGTTCCATGAGGCCATCCTGCTAAATGCGGGATACCTACTATATAACACAATATCAGTAGTGTAGTGTGAAATATATTAATATCGTCACACTACGTAAAACATTAAAGCCTAATTATATTTATATGTTCAGGCGATATTCTTGTACAAATTTGTCAAATTATTTGTTTATGTTACACTTAGTTATTTATAATGACAATTTAGCATTTCTTGCGCGTTGTCTTTAATGAAAGTGAAAACCATTTCCCGCCAATTGTGTTGTCATCTTTAAAAAGACAAATAATGTCTATCATGTATGAGAATTTATTTTTTGCTTTATCTGTTTTTACTTTAAGTATCTGTATCTGTTATTAAAATGTTTCGTTTAGCAATGGAGTTCTGTCACTCTCATTCCGCGTTATCGCTATTGATACTGATTTATTATTATGTATTTATGTCAAAAACTTTTCGAGGTTGTTACTTGAAGCCGATTAAATCCGCCGTCACGCAGTGTCTGACTGGAAACGCGATGGTTGTGGCTTCGATTCCAACTCTGGGGTGTGTTTTTATTTCCTCGTTTTTGTGAGAAGACAAACTGCGGCTTTTAGTTCTAGAAAGAAATTAACAGAAAGTATAGAATGGAATATCTTAACATTCGGCTCCCTGCGCCTAAACACTGGAATAGGAGACGAAGGAGCGCTAATATAGATTTGTTGTTCTATATTATGTTTTATGTTGAGACTTTTCGAGATTTTGTGTCCGTTCTCCTGATAAGCGTCGTGTTTGCTCATAACAATTATGTTTTGTAAGAATCATAAATGCAATATGTAATACGTATTGCTATACGCTTGGCACTTTGAGATATAAACGTAAAAAAGTTAAGACCAACTGCATTACACTTCTAAATTTCTAAATATTTTATTTATTGTAGAATCTATGTAATTTTGAAGTGGCAATTTTTATTTCATAGGCCCTATGCCTATATACTTTACATAAACGGAAGTAGTAGGTGATATGGTCAACTATGTAGTATTATATAGAAAGGGAATAACATATAATATTTTAAACAACTTTTATAACAGTTACTTTTCCACAAATCACAATGTCAGCGAAGGCGTTAAGACATAAAATTACCTTTGACAACTTAAAAACACTTCTCTATGTCTCTATTGGCCCTTAGTTATTTGTCTCATTGACATTGAGAAAACTCGCGACATTTTAAATACATGCATTGGAAATGTTTAATACGTATGTATGTTTATTACCACATAAAATAAGACAACTTTCTTAGATGATTTATTATCGCTACGGAAGACTACGGAGCACCAAATATTACTGTATACGGTAATATACGGTATAAGGTTAAGAGTCTCCTGAAAATTGTATGGCCTGATTAAAATAAACCATTCAGAGCCTTTTTTATTGTGCTTTCTGTGACATGAAAGTGAGATTAGTTTAGCTATCTCTATGTATACGTATATAAATGGGCGTAGGAGGGGAGGGGGTGGTGGTTGCTTCGTTACCCACCCCAGAAATTTTACTAACCAAATGGTTGTATTTTCTTTCAAAACTAATAAATAAAACTAATAATAATAAATTTTTGATTGAACACGTCCGAGTGTTCTTCGATCGATCTTGATTCTCGATTTCATTTGACATGTCACAGTGTATTGGTTCATTCAAATATTTTCCTTGTACTGTTATGAAAGTGGCGTTACTAAACTAACTATCACTCTATTCAAATATTCCTAAAGCCAATTTTTTTGTTAACTCTACTTTCCATTATGTTAAAACGCCGGTAGTACAATATTATGTTATATTACTGTGTTATGAATAAATTAGAAGATACTTGTTAAATTTGTTGAACTGTTTGTTTGTTGAACTGCTTGAATTGTTCAAGTCACATAAATCAAGATTTAATGTCGCGACAAAAACGAGATGTAGGTATGGGGAAAGACACTCTGTTCTTCACTTTTTTTTGAGTGGCAGAAAAGCGATTAAATAAAAACACAAAAAAAAATCCCCAAGTAACAATTGAACAGACAACCGTCGCATTAACAGTCACACGCTTGTGCCACGGTGTACTACACTGTACTAAAGCGTACATGTTTAAGATTAAAATCTAAGTAGATTTTTTATATACATTTATATAACATACATTTTTATTATACATGTATTTGTATACAAGAAGAAATCTTTGAAAGACTCAAATAAATATCTTCTAAAAACTTTTAAAGTTTCAGATACTATCATTGGTTTTTTATTAATCCATAACTTGACTAATAAAAACCTCAATCGATATAAATTGTTTGCGCTTCACTATTGTCACAAATAGAATAAACATTAAAAAAAAATAGAGATATTAAACGCTACAGATTGAAAACGAATCGATTTTTTTATTATTCAGGTAATTTCAATTCATCGACTGATAGTGCCGTTAGCGACAGTTATATGTAATAGCTGGCAAGTATTCAGCGGCTTGACCTTCTACAACACTAGCGTAAATGTTTAATTTCATTTTAAAAGATTTATTAGGACTTTTTTATCGATTAGAAGTAGAATGTAGAAAAAATATAATAAATATGTATATATAACAAAAGGAATATCTATTACATTCTTAAAATTAGGTACTTTCTTTATTCGTTTAATTCATCAATCTAACTATTGAAACACGACATAGTGGCACTCAATTTTCTATTTCTTACAATAATAATTATATAACAACCAATAATAGCTTATATTGTTACGAAGAAATTTGCTTTCATAAGAACTTTTTCTTTTATGTCTATACAAATATGTAATAAGTATGTTATTTCACGCGTCAACGTCGTAAACATGTAGAAAATTATTACTTTCAACAAAGTAAGTACATGAACATCAGCGACAAGTACATAATCACGTACTGAGTTTCGCTTCTATCATAATAATATTATGGTGTAAGTATTATTGCCTATATAAATAATAAGATAATTACCTATATAAATGAGGACCCCCGGAGGGCATGTATGAAGAGGTTGATGACAGTGGACGAGGCGAAAGAGGTATGTAGAGACCGTAGCGTTTGGCGCTCCGTTCTCCCTGACTACCCCGCTAGAGATAAAGCGTGAAGTTAGTTTCGTTTTTTTTTACCTATATAAATTATACTAGTGACCCCCGCGTGGTTTCGTACGCTTGTAAACCACGATTATTCATTTTCTAATCTCAATTACTTTCGTGATCTAATAACATTTTTATTTTTAGGAAAATATCCATCCATTCATAGTTAAAGTTTTAAGCAATTACCGCATGAGACTCTTTATATTGACATAACTTTTTTATTTGTGAATCGATCGGAACAAAACAACGTTAAGATACATACACATAATGTTAAGTGAAGCTTCTCAAAATCCAATTGTGAAAACTGCATATAAATCGTTTAAGCCGTTTCTAAATACATTAAAAATGATTGTTTTGGGCCTCCAATATTTTTTTCATATATACTTATATATGAAAAAAATATTGGATCTTCTATATACTTACAACAAGACACAGACAAATCCGCTACGATTTTATTATAAGTATTGATTATTTATAAATCTTCATATTTTTTCTCACGAGAAAGAAAAACACATCGCAGTGTCTTACTGTAGTTATCTTATGACGCGCTTGAAATGGTTTAAAAAATGTTAACACGGGAATAAAATGCTCGCTCCAGTCTATTTCGTAGATATCTTTGTCGCCGATAAAATAATGTAAATCTGTGAATAAAGTTAGTAAACTTGAAAAAAAAAACCGCTGAGCTTCTTACGTCGATTTTTCTCAAGCCTGTGGCATTAACTTTATTGAAACAGTGGTTAATTTATTTATCGTTAAAAAAAATTAAGAATGTACATTTTTATTTTCAATAAATTTACTTGACTTTGTAAACGTAGGTAGGTGGAAGCGCTGCGTTAAGTTCCACTACTCACATTCAAATTCAAATAATTTTATTCAAAATAAGAAGTTACATGCTTCATTTATTGAACGTCAAACAATTTACCACCAGTTCACTATAGTTAATACCTCAGACCTAGCGCAAGAAACCAGCGGGACCTATGTTTTTTAAATCAATTTTAAACAAATACATATTTAATTATCGGTGACAATGATTCCTTTGAAACAGACTGGAGCGAGTATTTCATTCCGAAGACGTGTTATCATTTACAAAATCATAAGTGAAAAGAAAGTGCCTTGAGAAAACGAAATTTTGTGTTATATTATTTGTATAACAAAATAAACAGCCATATCTTTTTTTTTAAATAAATTTAGAAATATGTTTTTTTTTTAGGAAATCATGAGACCGTACATATGGAGTATATGGTTTTAAATTTCAGACAAACAGACGAACGGATAACAAAGTGATCTTATAAGGATTCCTTTTTTCCTTAAACGGTACGGAACCCTAAAAAATAACACTTGTTCCGTAGATAAACATTGACTCAAACAAACAATTGTATAACTAAATGTCTATTAGAAATAGAAGTAATTTCTATCACGTATAAACTTTCGAGATTTGGATGCGCGTGCGCGTTTCAAATTAGTAATTGGTGACACGCGACGTTGCGCAATGCGCACGGGATCATACACTTCCTGAGGATACCGGTTTTATTATTTCTCTAATATTATTTTTTAACTGACTATTTCCTGTGATTAATTATGAACACTTTGGATTTTTGAATATAGTAGATATTGAAATTTGTTTATTAAAATATTTGAAGGTGTTTATAAGGTGCTTGTACACTGTTAAAACTCACTTGTTGATATGAATATTTATTTTTATTTAGCACTTTCGCTGGCTATTATTCTGCCTAGGAAACGAAGGGAGAAAAGATAATGCATTCTGCCTAATTGCCTAGAATTGGTCGAAATATGAAGATATTATACTACTTACGTCACTTTGTTCCCAGTGATACTCAACAGGGTACCTGTATACAAAACTGTTATAAGTGAAATCAAAATAAAATCATTTTTCCCATATATTTCAGAGCCATATTAAATGTGCAACTGCGCCATAACATCGTCTTGTCTAACCTGATAAATCACAGTTAAAAGCTGATCGAACTTTCCCAGGGCAAGTGAAAGCTCCTATTTGACCTCTAGTTCAAGAGCCCTAGATATAACATCTGAAACAACGTGAATGATAACAGCAACAGCCGTAATGGTTTTACTTTCTGATCCAGTTTTCAACTTTATACGGTCAGGCATAGTTGGAGCTTAGAAATTTTGATTTATGTGTGTAATAAGTGATATTTTACGAAATGTTGTTTGATTGCCGACCCTTTTTTTTAAATAGTGTATTTTTCTTCTTTTATAAAAATAATGACAGTTACAGTGTAAATTCCGCAACTCAACCCAAAATGATTTTTTAGGCGGAAAATATAAAACCAAATATTTCGACAATAAATTCTTTCTACCCTGAACAAATATGAAGCTGATTTTCTTTTATTTTTTATTTATATCACCATACCCTTTCTTCCATTTAACAATACGATGAGAGCACGTCCAATTTACAACAAAACATGGTTTGTTCCAAAACATAAAAACAGCACGTATTAGGCACACAGCATGTACATATGTATGTATTTGAGCTCAAAAACTGATAATTTGGCCCACTTGTATAGGGGAGAGGTGGCATGAAAGAGCCAGTTTACTAAACGAAGCAAAAAAATATACTTTTATTTAAAGAAATTAAGTTTTTTTTCTCTCAAATTATTATTCATTTATTAAACTAGATAATTTCATACAAAATAAGCTTTAAATACAATAAAAAAGCAATAAAATATTCATTTTAAAAAAATGTGTCATTTGGCTCTTTCATAACACTTCGGTATTGAAAGAGCCACCAAAAGTTATGAAA
>JAATLQ010037319.1:0-51682 GCA_013421005.1 Heliconius erato x Heliconius himera
ATAAGATGGGTGTGGTGGCATTACACAAGTAATATACTCATAACATTGTTTTGTTTGATATTGTTTAATAAACATATTTTAGATTATTTAGTTAAGTGGTGGTATTGTTATTAATTGTAACTAAATGATTAAAATATTACTAGTGGCGACATTTAGCTATATGTGTACTTCCTTACCATCTGTCAAAGTCATATTCATTCTCTAATAAACTACTATCCAATGTCCATGCGTTTTATTATCTATCTCTGTGGTGTTAAGGAGGATTCACACTATAGTCACGATTCGGTCTCGGCCCTATTTTTGCCTATTAAATCTTTAATCTTCTTCAAATTTAGAATCTTTATTCTTCTTCTTAAAATTCTTCTATTCTTCTATAAGGAACAATAGATGAATTCATATTATATTTAGGTCAAGTTTCGGTCCAATCATAAACATGATAATATGATACATATTCTTTTAAGAAATATAATAATATCCGACCGGCACTATAGTGTGAATCCTCCCTTAAGCCGTGAGCTCAACACTGCACTCATACATATTTTTCCAGAGCAGGAAAAGGAAAATAATTAATTGACCTAAGTGAGAGGCAAATCCATGACTAGCGTGATTACAGCCTGGAGCTATCTTAACGCGACAGAGGGCTTATCTTAAAAATAATAAAATGTTTATGAGGCCAGTAGTGGCGTATGGGCACAAAGCGTGACTGAAAACGCGACAGGTTATGGGTTCGATTCCCACTCGAGAAAGTGATTTTTTGTTATTTAACATTCCCTTTTTCTACGCTTCGGTGTCGAGGCGGCGTTGAGTTCCGCAACTCAACATGCAACGCCTCCAGAATTCGGCGGAAAATGGGGAACGAAGTGTATTAGCACTAGGTGCCTTCTGCCGACCCTGCTGTGTGCAGGATACAGCGTGACACTAAAAAAAATATCTATACATAAATTGTAGCTGATCGCTGTCTGCACATGGAAGATATGTGAGAAAAACTATTATTGGAGTTTGTATATCTCTTAATTTTTTATTAAGAAGTTAGTAATAATAACAAAAGTAATAACTTGTACTTACTTATTATATTTATTAAATACTAGCGGCCCACTCGCGACTTCGCTCGCATATCGCTTATAATTATTTTATTATACTGTATTTTCCATAAGATAATCAATATAAATTTAAATAATTAATATAATTTATACATTCAATAATTTTGAGAAAGTGCAAGCGGTACATGGCTGCTTGCGAGCTCGAAATCGGCGGCAAGGGCGCTCTCCGCGGATCTCGAGAAGCAGAAAATTATCTTGATTAAATTTTCGTTTACAATAGTATAGATAAATATTAAATATAAAGTAGCGGGCAATGTCGCGCAGGACCAAACTTTACACCACGCCAAGAAAAGAAGAAGAGAAAGTGTAGTTTAAATTAATTATAAACAGCAAATAATTACATAAAAATTAACAATAATTCGAAAATGTATGAAAATTTATAAAACCGTTAACGTCAGCTGCCCGTTCGTGTCCGGTCATACTATGTCGCCCGAAGGCTAGGTCATTTCGACTCAGTGACATCTCCTTAATTATTTATTAGAATGTTATACCGTAAACTATAATTTCAATCTAGATAAAATGCTAAAAGTGACCATTATATTTATGTTCATAAGGAAGAATTTCAAAATATAAAAAAATAAAAATAACATTAATAAAAATAATAAAAAAATAAAGTAAATTAATTAAAATGGTTACTTTTGCTCAACCTTCAAAGATAAACATATACCATCGCGGACTTTTTAAAACATTATTCAAAGAATAATATTTTTGTTAAACATTGTTTTTATGTATCTCATAAGGTTGAGTCGGCGCACGCCATGTTTGTGTTAAGGAAGTTCATTTTGGGTGATGTTTTCTTAAAACAACAAACTTTGCAAACCATTGCTTAGCAACGGCCGGTTCTTATTAACATGGCAAAATAAATTGCATGTCAAATTAGAAAGTATTTTAATATATTAGTATATATGTGTAATGTAATATTATATAGCCTATAGCACTTCTGAAGAATGCAGCTTTCATAAACAACAAAAACAAAGTAAAACGGACCAGTAGATCCATAGATCTTAGCATTTCAACAAACAAACAAACAAACTCCTCCGCTTTATTATATTAAGTATAGATTTAAGTTCAGAATGGAAAACAATATAAAATATCATTATAATAAATAACATTTTTGAACAATATAACATTTTAGAACATATTATATTTGAATGACGCGGTTAAATGAAACACAAGTGTTTTATTGTCAAAAATCTTTGTCAACATTTTTAAAGTGTTGGAAAATATATAATCCCAAATTTCAAAAACAAAAATACTTTTCTATGATAGGGGAACCGAAGCGGGAACTTCGGGACTAAAGTGCGACAGGTTAATGTACTGGGGGATTTCTTGTCCTTGGTTAAGTATTTCTACCAAATTTGATAATCTGAAATTTTCGAGCGCGTCAGAATAAGGTAAAGTGAGTTAGTTACATGTTAAATCATGTATATTCCATTAATCTGACAATTTGAGAGTGACGTAATGAAAGGCAGCCCTAGCCTTTGAAAGTTGTAAAAAAATCGTTATCTCGACATTCTCGAGCGTGGCTATTTTTTTTTTATTTTGAAAGGAATAATTCAAGGATTACGATAAATATATAATTCCACAGGCCGAAGTAATAAAAATTGATCGATAAAGTTTAATGCCTCTGCGGGTTGCCTATATTTCTCTCTCCGTGTTTCTACTTCTCTCTGACTCTATCTCTATCTATTAACATCTCATCGATGAAGATGACTGTTTAAAAAAAATACTCAAAAAAAACTTTTTTTATAATTATTCTCTCATAAATACAAGTATACTTCAAACATACACTCTTTTATTGACATGCTATTTCTTGAGCTTTAAATTGATGACGATAAATGATTTAAAAATAATTAAAAATTTCAGATAATCGTCGGATTATGAACATGAACCATAATATATATCTTAATCTGACGCGCTTGAGTATTTCAAAGTGACGAAATTGTTTTTGCACAATCTAACAATGGCTGCGAATTTGCGTCACATCCAAATCGTCAGATTATTTATAAAAGAGCTTTTTTCCAGGTTCACTTAACATCCTTTTGGAAAATAAATAATTCCGGGTGGCGGATGACTGGAACAAAAAAGTGCGCTGACGCACTCGATTAATTTTTTTGTTTTTATTTTTTTATTTTTACCTCTTACGTACGCCTACCTCCGTCATGGAAGCAATTAGGTTAACATACTTACATTTCAAGAATACATGTCTATGCAACAGTTTCTTTTTACATTTTTGAAAATCTATAGCCGTTTAACCCAAAAGATATGTAATATATGACATTTTTTATTGTTATCTTCCAAGCTTCGCAACTAATAGATTTCTATGACGCTCGAGTAAATCCCGATTTAGCATCATCGGCTCCCGTACTATTAGAACGTAGCGCGATCCGCGCCTTTTAGACGGTTGCCAAGCAGCGCAGGTTCAAATCCCACTTTGTTAAAATTTAATACGTTTTCTAAGAAAATTATAATATATCGATAAACAATATTTTTAATTACGTAAGCAATAATTACCATGCTTAGAGACAACAATTACCATTTAACTATAATTAATTAATTTAGTAGGAATTAATTTGTGACGTAATTTTTAACATGATTTTTAACCAATTGATGCCAGTAAAAAGGTGATTGGGATTTCTATGAGTAAGTATTAATAGGCATTGACCATGTCTTGAAATGTTCTATGATTTTATTTACAGGTTCCATTTATTGCCTAGTTACATTTCAGCTTAATAAATTGATGCTAATTAATATAACTTATTAAAATGATACCTTGTCAATGCGATGGTTGTGAGTTCGATTCCTGCTTGTGAGAACTATTTTTATTTCGCCGTTCTGGTAGATAAAGTACAGCGTTGGATTCCATTGATCAATATGAAATGTCTCAAATTCGAGCAGAACAAGAAACAAGCTGTCTTGACACTATATCCGAAATAAATCATGAAGCTGTTTAATTATTTTATACAAATTTTTCTGCATATGAGATAGCTTCACACTGTATCCTGCACATAGCGGGGTAGACAGGAGGAACCTAGAAACCGGAACCTAGTGTTAAGAGACCCAGTGTTAAGAGATTCACATTAAGATACTCCTGTTACCCATTTTCCGCCGAATTCTGGAGGCAGTGCGTATTGAGTAGCGGAACTAAACGCCGCGCTCAATTATGTTTTATTTGTAATAAAATCTTTACACACACACACGCACACACACATATATATATATGAGGCGTTGAGGACCAGAGTGGACCAACCTCATCAGCTGTGATTTTGAAAAACTACCAACTAAATATAAAAGACACATTGGACTATCTGTTAAGTGGCTCTATCTCTTAATTCGTTTTGAAATTAGTATAGTTCTTAATACAGCCGACAGATAGCATGGCATACTATGATTTGACTTTTAAATCTCAATTTTCACAATAATGTGGGATAGTCCACTCTGGTTCTGAACGCCTCATATATATATATATATATATATATATATATATATATATATATATATATATATATATATATATATATATATCGTAAATTTTTTTATACTTCATTAAAAGCGGTTACGTGAAGATAACAAAATACCTACTGTTTTTCCTAATCGACCGTCGTCGTGACTTCTTTGATTTACGTGATACTAGCGAAGTCGGTCGCGCTTAGCCGGCATGTTCGATGGTTGTTATACAAGAATTAAACGCTATTGATAATCAATTCAATAGATAGCATGTTTCTATGTCGCTTCTCATCTAATCTATCTGGGAAATATAAATAATTGAATATAAAGATATTCTGAGGGCGTCGTGGAGCAGTGGAACAAGCGTGTGACTGTAGACGCGACGGGACTGTGGGTTCGATTCGCCCATGATGAGTTCCGCCACTTAACACGCAATCACTCTAGAATGGGGCGGAAAGTGGACAATCGTACGTCCACGGGTTCCCTCTGCTCACCGTACTAAGTGCGCGATATGTTTATATTACAAAGTTTACAAATTTATGAACTCTGTACAATCGATACACGATATTTTATACTATTTAAACACGTTTCATTATTCGATAGCAAACAATCATACTTACTTAAAAATAATAAAAGTATAGTGTTAATACAAAATTATGATTAATTATATTATTAAATTAAATTAAATTAAATTAGCTTCACGCTGTATCCCGCACACAGCAGGGTAGGCAGAGGGAATCTGTGTTAAGACACTCCGTTCCCCACTTTCTGAAGGATTCTGGAGGCATTGCGTGTTGAGTGGCAGAACTCAACGCCGCGCTTAACCTCGACACCAGAGCGAAGAAATGGAAATATAAATTTAAGTAAATATTTCATCTCCTCGAGTGGGGATCGAACCCACAACCAGTCGGTTTTGCAGTCACACCTCGTGCCGCTGCGCCACGACCGGCCTCATATATTATTAAATAATAATAACCCGACTGCTGCCGTTCCCCACTTTCTGCCGAATTCTGGAGGCATTGCATTTTGAGTGGCAGAACTCAACGCCGCGCTTAACCTCGACACCAGAGCAAAGAAATGGAAATATACATTTTAAGTAAATATTTCATCTCCTCGAATGGGGATCGAACCCACAACCAGTCGGTTTTACAGTCACACCTCGTGCCGCTGCGCCACAACTGGCCTCATTCTTTTTAGATGTCCATATTTAAAAACCAATTAGCCTATATGATAGGTAGCTTGTACAGGCTGAAGAGCTTATGCTCTTATTAATACTAACTATGTTTTATAGTTTTAAATATCAATTTTTGCCACAATGTATCTCTAGTGACGAAATCATGTACCATGAAGGCATTGTTTAGAGCAACCGTGACATAGTTTTTGTACCTTACCTCCACTGTCACTTGTATTATTAAGTTATTTTTGTTTTGTTTGCTTATATTAGATGTAATCACGCTACGGTAAATGAAAATTCTTTAATGAAAGTAGAAGTATAAAGAATGGTATAAAGAGCTAGAATTAACTTGTTTCTAGAAATTTCATAATATTTTAATTATTTGAACGGTATTAGTAGTAGAAGTCGGAAATATTCGTTTGATTTTTTTTTCAGATTCACGATGTATCCTGCACCTGGCAGGGTGGGCGAAGGGTACCAGGGGGATAGTGTTAAGACACTCCGGCCCCATTAAAACACATCCGTTATCCACTATCGGTCAAATTCTGGAATGATTGAGTGTAGTGGCGGAATCCAACGCCGATGTTACAACATTTCATATATCTGAATTTCCTTAGGTATTTAGCAAAATAAATTGTCGCGTTAAGTACAGAAACGTATAGCGCATATACAGTATATAGATTTTTTTTCTTGTTAGCTTTCTTATTTCTTTATATCCCTAATAGCAGGGTAGACAAAATGATATCTAAGATTAATCTTCTCTCCGTCTATTCTGCTAAATGTCTGGTACAGTGTAAAGCAATTTTTGGGATTCAGTACCTCTGTAGGAGAAAACGGAACCCTTATAGGATCTCTTTGTTGTCTGTATTTCTGTCTGTCAAGATCATTTATCTTAAGAGAGTGTGTGTGAAGCTCAAAATAATATCAATAAAAAAATATTTGTAAAAACAAAAACCCCGACTGCATAAAACTAAAAAGAAAAAAAACAAGTCCAAAAGTTTATTAGGATTAACAGTCGGGACCTCTTTAAATTATGCGGGGTTCCTGGTAAAGATTATATTGATTAAAGAATTACTTATAGGTCCCGACTGTTAATCCTAATAAACTATTGGACTTGTTTTTTTTTCTTTTTAGTTTTATGCAGTCGGGGTTTTTGTTTTTACAAATATTTTTTTATATTTCACTTTTTTGTTAGAATTCATTATGGTAATCATAATCATGATATACTTTTTTGAAATCCTCGTAGTAAGCTCTTGAATTTGAGACCTGTATTGTGGTATTTGAAACCAAAAAAATTTTTTCACTAAGTCCAATGGCATCCCACAGCCGCCATGATTATTTTTATTTAACGTCACCTAAGAACGCTTATCTAGTATCTAAGAACACTTGGGCTGCTAATACGAATCTAACGATACCTCAATTATGTAAATCCGTTCAGCGGTTCTGGAGATATGAGGTAATAAAGAATACATACATACAAGATACGCGCAAAAAACATAACCCTTCCTTAACAGTCGGGAAAAAGTGAAATTTTACACAAAAATATTAAAAATAAAAACTATAAAAAATTATAATTGTAGTACATTTCATACAAAGTGAGTGCATACGCTGGCAAAGTTAAGTTTGTAAATTTTGGTAAGTTATATTCCCCGTCGCTCTACAATCCTGAAATTCGTACGGAACCCTAAGTAGGTAAACCTGACTCGTATTTGACCTTTTTTATGTTTTCAGCCTTCAATTTGTACAATTAATTATGAAAAAATAAATAATCTTTTATGTAAAAAAAATATTATCTACCTTTGCAATTATTTTACGATAAAATAAAAATATATTATTCTACATGGATCGCACTGAGCGTTGTTAATGATCAAGAACTGTAATAACTATTTTCGGTCCGATCCGGCCTTGAACTGGTTAGACAAAGTGTTTCATCCATTAGTGTCACCAGGTGGTCAATTCACACATACATAAGAACAGAAACGTAATTCAGATCTATAATGAAAAAAAAATAGTTATAGCAGGCGATATTTTATGCCATTGAGATGGTATTATAAATAGTCCAGTAAAAAATTGTATATTAGATCGAGCTGTAACAAAGTAATTGTGTAAGAAAAGTGAAGAATTTACATTTGAACCACTTGTATGCTTATGAAATTTGGCAATTTTACGTGGCTTATGCGACAATACAATATTATGGTATGAACAAGCTGGTGTGATGATAGAGCCAGAATCTGAATATTGGAACTCTTCATAGGTTATTTTTACACACTAAAGATAAGACAATATTTGAGAGAAAGGTTTGAGAACATACTGCATTCTTCTTCTTTGCGCGTCGGAGATGGAATTTGATACCGAGCTTTTGCTTGTTTCTATCAGAGTTTAGAAACATAATACATTTAACTTAAATTTTTCTTAACCTGTATCGGTGACGATAATATTTTGTAATAGTGTCTTTTTGCTTTACGTCTTATACCGTATATAGGAATCCACTCGTACTGCCACGCTGATATAGACCTGATCTTTTCTTTTCGTCCGTATTTGAGACATTAAGACATTTAAGTCCCTAGATGTCAAGAAAACGTCAGATTTATGGGGTATTTCTGTCAAATTCATTAGTTATATAATATACGCTGTTGCTCGTCACTTCGCAACTATATTTAATAATTGTATAGAGTATGGTGTGTTTCCTGACCTAATTAAATTAAGTAAAGTCATACCTATATTTAAATCGGGTAGTACATCTGATCCTAATAATTTTCGTTTCGTCGACCCGTTTCTATACTACCCTCGTTTAGTAAGGTTTTTGGAAACAGTATTCTAAATCAAATATTGCTACATTTTAATGTGACGTGACGTGTTCACATAATCTTATATGCACGATAAACAGTATGGTTTTACTAAAGGTCGTTCAACTACGGATGCTGGTATACGTCATATAAAGAATATATATGAGGCTTGGGAGGGATCGCAGGATGCTCTTGGCATGTTTTGTGATTTGCCCAAAGCCAGCCGGATTGCGAATAGCACTCAACATTGGCCATAAGAGGACGTGACTCAATCTTCTAACCTCTTCTTTAGCTGACTTAGTTCAGAGGATTGATGTGAATGGCAAGAAATCTCCTGGTGGTATGTGTGTAAGTAATCAGTATGGGGATCCCACAAGAGTCTATTCTTGGTCCTTTTCTCTTTTTAATATATATAAATGATTTACCGTATCTAGTTGAAAAGAAACATGAGATAGTATTGTTTGCTGATGACACTTCATTGATTTTCAAAAATAAAAAGACGACAAATCGTATATGGAGATGTAAACAATGCTCTCTCGAAAGTAGTACATTGGTTCAGTGTTAATAACTTACTATTGAATAGTAAAAAACCTAAAAGTATGATTTTTAGAACACCTATCTCGAAAATTGTTAAAGCCGACGTACTCTTGGATGATGAATAGTGAGACTTAGCTTAGCAGCTTTCGTGGTCAAAAGAATTAGATCATCAACTGACGTAGAAACGGCTCGACTTGTTTACTTCAGTTACTTCCATAGTATTGTCCTATGGGGTTTTACTTTGGGGTATTGCAGCCGGTACTCAATCTATATTTGCCCTGCAGAAGCGAGCGAATTTACTTCACTTACTTCCACAGTGTTATGTCCTATGGGGTTTTACTTTGGGGTATTGTAGCCGGTATTTAACCAATATTTGTCCTGCAGAGAGAGAGGAAGAGATTTGTGCAATCTATAACTTAGGTCCTAAAGACTCCTTAAGGCAAAAGTTTAAAGAAATTAATACATTGACAGTTGCATCTCAATATATTTTTGAAAAAGTTATGTAGGTTAAAAAAACATTAATGATATTACCAAAATTGGTGATGTACATAATATTTACACCAGAAATAGGCTTAATCTTGGTGCATCTGTAACTCGGTTGCATCGAATCCGCAATTCTTTTTTGGGACAATGTGTACGCTTTTACAATATGATGCCAGAAAACGTCAGAGAATTTTCTATATCACGTTTTTAAAAAAAATGAGAAAAGACGTTTGTGGATTAAAATGAGAATGAAATGCTCGCTCCAGTCTGTTTCAGAGGTATCATTGTCACAAATAATTAAACATGTATTTGTGTAAAATTGATTTTGAAAAAAATTGTCCCGTTAGTTTCTTGCACTGCTTCTTCTCAGAGTCTGTCTGAGGCATTCACTTTAGTGAACTGGTGGTTAATTATTTGACGTTCAAAAAATTAAGCATGTATCTTCTTATTTTCAATAAAATTATTTGATTTCTAATTACTTGTTAAGTGACGAAACTCAACGCCGCGCTCTGTCTTGTTTGAAGAAAATTAAAACAATTCGTCCCACCGGGTGGGAATAATTGTGGGACAATAATTGATGTGTTTTAGGTGTCTTCTGTAGGTACATAAATCAGCTTCACGCTGTATCCCGCACACAGCAGGGTAGGCAGAGGGACCCTAGTGTTAAGACACTCCGTTCCCCACTTTATCTCGGAACAGAAGTGGCAGAACTCAACGCCGCGCTTTGCCTCGACACTGGAGCAAAGAAATGGAAATATAAATTTAAGTAAATATTTCATCTCCTCGAGTGGGGATCGAACCCACAACCAGTTGGTTTTACAGTCACACTTTGTGCCGCTGCGCCAAGACTGGCCTCAGTTAATAGTGAAGTATTCTGTTTTATTTAAATTAACGTAAATAATAAACATTAATTGTGACTGTCGTTGTGTAGTTCAATGCCGACTCGGAGGAATAAGTCTTTTAAATATTTGAGTATGTACGATGTCTCAAAAATTGAGAAGTATTTTAACATTAGATACTCGCTATCTAGGGTAGTTTAACGCGGGATACAGCGTGAAGTTGAACGAAAGTAAACAAAGTATCGATTTGAAATTTCCCATCGGATTGGTTCAGCTTAGAGCGTCATTACGTAAGCGTTTGCTTTTACTTTTTATAAGGTAACCGTCATGGTTCAGTGAGATGTAGTTGAAAAGCATTACGTATTGTTACAGAGGTTGTAGGTTCTTATAAATCTATATTTAGTGAGCAATATGAGGATATCTCTTTTTAACCGTCTTCTAAAAAAGGAAGTTATCACTCTAACCTATACACATAGGAATGATTAAAATTGGATTAGTAGTTAGTTAGTATTTGAGTATAATGATTTATTTTTTCCAAGCTCGTGTGCTGACTTTCGTAAGTGTATGTTTGTTTATTTGTCCACAAACTTCTTGAAAACTAAAACTCATATTAAGATTATCTTGTTTAATTTAAATCAGTTGTATTTTAATTTAGGAAACAGTAAAAAATCGGTTTAGAATTTTTTGAGATATGTGTGTCCACTGTTTTTAGAGGCATATTTTTTCTTTTCAGTTGCTGGTATTTGATGTCAGTTTAATTTTCTTCAAGAGGAAACCAAAGAAAATGATAAGTACTTTTTTTGCTGACAACATTTTTAATTTAAAAAAATTATATCATCGATGATTTTTGATAAGTATTGTCAGCTTCACGCTGTATCCCGCACACAGCAGGGTAGGCAGAGGGAATCTAGTGTTAAGACTCTCCGTTCCCCACTTTCTGCCGAATTCTGGAGGCATTGCGTGTTGAGTGGCAGAACTCAACGCCGCGCTTTGCCTCAAAACCAGCCACGACTGGTTTCTTAGATAAGTATTACAAAAATATAATCATATCAAAAAGATTTTTATTTTCTTAGTGTGTTCAGTGGTAGATAATATAAGGTATTAATATTCATTTAATTATAAATTATGGTTATAGCTTTTTTTTGTATCACGCTGTATCCGGTGTATGCGCTGCAGACTAGCAGGGTAAGCAGAAAGAATGGGAACTAAGTGTTAAGACACTTACGTTCCCCAGCCTCCATCGAATTCTGGAGGCATTCCATGAGACATAAGGCGTGGTGAGTGGCGGAACTGAACGCCGCGCTTTGTCGCTTCTTACCCTTATATAACTATTTCATTTTATCTAGCAGGAATCGAATCAACAACCTGCTGCATGCTCGTGGCCCTGCGCCACGACTGGCCTCCTTACTTAATCTGTAACACTCAAGCAATTTCTTCCACTTTTACAATATTATTTTAATCTCTAATAATACTACTAACTGATTTCATATTCCCTTGTGTTTTATGATGAATTAATTATAGTGTAACTACCAAAAACAATCTCAGTCTGAAACTTTCACTTTGACTACAAAGAAGAGATAAATTAAAAACGATTTACTTTGAGAATTTAATTACAATTACTAAAATTACATTATTAAGGCTCCCTTTAGAACATCTGACAACAGTAAACAATAATTCTTATAATAATTTGTTTTTCTTTTATAATCTAAATTTTATGAAAAACGACTACGAATACTTCAAGAACTTTATATTTTCTTATGAATTCGCTATTTTTAGGCATTAGTCTGTTAAGCGCTTACTAAAGAAAAAGTCTCTTACATAATATTTATAAATATTTGACCTAATCGGGAACCGAATTCGATACCAGTTTTCATCTATTTAATTGGAATTAAACTAAATGTGAATTAAAAAATACCCGGATTTCCCAAAAATATTTATCTATTTAAATTTGTTTTTTTAGCAATTATATGTGTTTTATATTTTTTGTGACATTAAATTATACTTTGAATTGTTTCTTCTAAACTAATAACTGACTTAAATTAGTTTTGATTTATATCAGTCATAAAAGCGAATCTCTAACAATAAATAGACTTTTAAATATATTCTAATAACACTACCATAATACAATACAAACTATCACAATAAATTAAAGCTGCTTTAAACATTTAAATTTTACATCGTTAGAATAAATGGGACGTAACTCAAAAATGATTAATTTATGCGTTAAGTTTAAAAAAAATTATCACTTTCCTTTTAAATAACGTATGAGAATTGTACAATTTTTTTATTACAAATTTTGCATATGGCTTGAAAATAATATAAATATATATATAAATTTAAATTAAATTAGCTTCACGCTGTATCCCGCACACAGCAGGGTAGGCAGAGGGAACCTAGTGTTAAGACACTCCGTTCCCCACTTTCTGCCGAATTCTGGAGGCATTGCGTGTTGAGTGGCAGTACTCAACGCCGCGCTTAACCTCGACACCAGAGCGAAGAAATGGAAATATAATAAATATATATATATATATATATATATATATATATATATATATATATATATATATATATATATGCAACTTTTCTGTTCTCCAACTTTTCACCGTCCAGAATAGAGACCTTGTGTACTTAGTGGTGGAACTTATCGCTGCGTTTTATATAGCAGAGCAAATGAAAATTATTCATTTCCCAGTGAGGTCAGAGTGAGGATCGATTCCACAATCTTCACTTTTATATTGAATATGTGGATATTGCACATTGAATATTTTTTAATAACATTTTTATTAACACATTTAATCATAATTCAAGCTAAAAAAACTAGGTCAAAGTAGAAACTACGTAGAATTAAAAGCCATATAAACCTATTATTTAGATAATTTTACACAATTTTTAACGGAACTAAATGTCGCGCTTAACTCGACACCAGAGCGAAGAAATGAAAATATTAAATATTTCATTTCTCGAGTGAGAATCGAACCAACAACCTTGTGCGTTTACAGTTACACACTTATACCCCTGCGCCACGGCGGGCCTTTATTTAATATAATTAATTGATTATTTTCAAGTTAATTAAAGAAAATCAACCAATTAAAAAAAAATACCGGTCACAGTTACTATACATAAGGTTATTTATTTTTGAGACCTACGTACATACATGTATATGTATAGCTGTATTTTGATAAAAATTTCGTAAAAAGCACCAAGTCGAACTCGCAGTTAGTCCCTATACTCATTTAATATAATCTATTTACATATAAATCATGATATATTTATATACAAAAAAATAATATAATTATAATTTATACTAATAGATACATATGTATTTAGATAACAATAAAATATAAAAAAGGCCAAAAAATATTTAAATTTAAAACAACTTGTGCGTTTTTTGTATCTAAAACTTTCAAAAAATTTACTGTAAGTGTTTTAAGTTTAAGAAATAATTATTTTTTTGATATATCATAATGTATACATATTACGTTATATAATATGCCAAAGCTTATACTTCTAGTTATGGTATCAACTCCGGTAAGCAGAGTTCTTTACTTTCCGCCCAAACTTGTAAGTTTCGCAGTAGCGTAACCCAACGCTATTCCTTGAGTTATAAATGATGTAAAGTGCATTATTTCAAAAATATATTGGTTTTCTGCACTCCTTTACTGTATTAACTTTAAGTATGTCACCTTCATTCTTAAGGATAAACTTTTTTCTTTTATAATAATTGTTATAAAATAAAAGATTTTCCTTTAAATATTGAACTGTAGAACCTAACGGTAAACTGTATGTGTGAAACTTAAATTTTTATTTAATACTAATTGTAGAGACAGATCCTTAGGTACTAAGATCCTTCCAGGTATCTTGTGGCGTTGCATGTGCGAAAAGTGCATTGCAGAGCAAGGAAAAGAAAATGTTAAATATTTTATTCCCTTGAGTGGTTACTGAACCCGCAATTGTCGCGTATACAGACAGATATTGTGCCGTATCCCTGTGCTTCGATGGCATCAATGCAAATTTGCAGCGTTGTGCGCCGGAACTATGTTCCGGTTGTTCGGTATCTGTCAGTCGATCAGCAACCTAATTCATCATCTACAAACGCAATTCGAACCCGCAACGAAATTTTTGATTTTGAAAATAAATAAACAAGTCAGTTAAACAAAAATAAAAATCCTATATAAACATACCTATCTACATTTCAGATATTTTTGATATACATAATATAATATATCTAAAGGCTATAAAGGCTAAAGTAAATAAGGCATGAAGTGGACCTTATGTTAGCACTAGTTTTATAGACCTATAAATTTCATTTAACATTTTACGTATATGGTACGTAAGTACCTACCTACTACATAAAATCTAGGCACACCTGTTATTTTTTTAATTCTATAACCGAGCTTGCATAGAAATTAAAGACAGAATTTTTTTTATAGCTTCAAGCTGTATCCCGTATACAGTAGGTTAGGCAGGGCTCCTGCTCTGCCGACAGCTTAAGTTTAAAGCTTTTTGTCTAACCAGAGCGAGGAAATGACAATAATTCATTTACTCGAGTGGGAATCGAACTCAAGATCCGTGCTTACAGTACACACACATGTATCACTAAGCCACGGCAGCCTCATAAAATAAAAGTCGTTTACCGATTAATAAAAAAATAGCTCGTTTCGATTTGGGACTTATTTTTCCACAAAATTTGACAATATTTATATATATATATATAGAACAGATATTTTCACAAGAACATATATTTATACATCATTGTTATGACGAAGCCTTCGTCTTCAATAGTAACACAGGCCAATACATTGTAACGAAAAGTAAAAACAGTGCGGGGAATACTACTCTTGATAGCTTATCTATTTCTCTCCATAGAACCCTTTCTTGCCCGGTATCGGCGTCTAGCCAGGCAACCTGAAATAGAAATAAGAATAGATTTTAATGTGGTTTTTATTAGTCATTTAAAGGACCAGTTACTAGTTATACTTAGATATGTAGCTGTAATATGCGGCCTTGCCAAAGTGGTCGTATGAAAACGTGAAGTTATATATACCTATACATACACTCTAGGTATCTGAGGTAACTCGGACCGCAGGTACTTACAGTCGATTTTTAATATTAGCGCGTTCGACCAAACGAACCTTCTGCTTTACAATACAGTATAGATCAAAACGGTTCCAGTGTATAATATAAATATTGAAATTTTGTAAAAAATATATATTGTAGAATATGAACACCTTGCATTAGTCAATTAAACTACTCGATCAAATTTTGCCATTACGTTAGTTTAAAATATTATATTAACATGAAAAAAAATTATAAAAATAAAACTACGTTTTAACAGTTTACATAAAAGGAATCCATTTATAGCTGAAAATATAACAACTTTATTACAATATCGCTACTATTCTTTCATCGGCCAGTCAGTCACCTTTGATATTTAAATGTAAGGTATAATTTATTAATAAAGAATATAATGTATTTGTATATTACAACTTCGTTGTTCATTTAGAGCAGTGGTTCCCAACCGGTGGTCCGCGGACCACCAGTGGTCCGCAGAAGCCTAAAAGTGGTCCGCGAACTATTTTAATTTTATGACTGGGGATGGTGAGGCGAAGGTTCTGTTTAATTATCACAGTTAATTTTTAATATACCTACATGCATAGTGTTCCCTGCTACCAAGAATGATATAAAAGTGGTCCTTGATCAAGAAAAGGTTGGGAACCCCTGATTTAGAGAATCCGTTTTAGCCTATGAAAAAATTATCAACTTAGCTTTAATTTAGTCTTTCCGAACTAAGTCATCGGTTCTTTATCGAGGCCGTCGTGGCGCAGCAATACGACTAGAAGTATGCGACTGTAAACGCGGCGGTTGTGGGTTCGATTCCCACCCGGGGAAATAAAATGTTTAATATTTTCATATTCTTCGAGTGTTTTAATATTAGATTTCTCGATTCCCTTTCATGTATGTATGTTAGTCTAGCAAAGCCAAAATGTCACGTCACTCTTATTTTTTCTAAAACACAAGACGCTTCTAAGACATATAAGATCATAAGTAATAAAATAATAATAAAATTAAATTTAGTTATTAAGAATTATATTAACAAATAACAGTTATTAGTTCCACCCCAGTTATAGAAATATAAAAATTATTTCATAGAAAAATATGTAGCGTTGAATCTTTACTTAATACGAAAAAAGTTTTTATTTGTCTTTAGTCTGTATTTGTCTTTATATGCAAAATAAATATAGGTTGTGTAACGTTAAACAATCCTGGTATAAGGTATCATTAAATAAATAAATATATTTACTTTTTATTTCTTTTGAAAATTATGGCCTATTCAGTAGTCAGCATATAGTATTTTTTACAAATACTGACTTCTGAATAGGTCATAATTTTCAATTTCCATAAATTATCCAGCTTGAAACTTAAAATTTATAATAATAATAAAAAAAACATTGCTTACTTGCAATATACTCTGCCGTCGTTCAACGCCCATTAAATGTGTGGGGGCGCCCGGGGCAGAGTGCACGCCGGGTGTGGTAGCTGCGGGGGACGTGGGCGAAGTGAGGTCTACTTTACGACATCGAACCCCACTCCCTTCCCACGCTGCTACTGTTCCGCACGACCCTTTCTCACCGTTTAAGCGCTGTAATTTTTTTTTAATATTCAAGTTTTACTTAAAATTTTGATAATAGGTATCTTATTTATTAAAATAGTTGCTATAATTAAATGTGTTGCAGGTAATAATGGCACAACGGCATTACGTCTGATTATAAACGTGATTGCTGTGAATGCGAATCCTACTCGAAGGAATTAATTATTATTTTTAGTTCCTTGCTCTGGTAACGAGACAAAGCGTGGCATACAGCTCCGCCGTTCAACGGGTAATGACTAGTAAATTCGCCGAAAAGTGGTAAATGGAGTGTCATAATACTAGGCAGGATATTCAGCTCACATACAGCAGGGTAGGCAGAGGGAACCTAGTGTTAAGACACTCCGTTCCCCATTTTAAGCCGAATTCTGGAGGCATTGCATGTTGAGTGGCGGATCTAAGGATATTTACACTTAGAAAATGACCTTTTCTAGCCCTGAAAACACGATGACATCTAATTGACACTGACGAGGGGACGCTATCTTAATTAACTTTACTGATAGACTTTTCAATGTTCATTTCACACTTCAAAAAGCATAAGTTCATTAAAAAATGCAGAAACCAGAAGAATGGATGATCAAAGTCTGTGGCTCACAGCAAATAAAAGGAAACTAATAAAAAAAATACTAAAAACTATTACAATATGTAATAGTATTACTATTCGAGGAAAAAATTATTCATTATCTTGAAAAGAGTAAAAACTTTTTTGTCGCTAAAAATATATAGGTACTGAAATATCGCAAACATCGTAAAATCGGCGTTAAGTGGGAAATAGAATGTTCTAACATTATATTCCCTCTAGATACCCTACTCTATGCGGGATACAGCGTAAAAAAAATCACAAAGCAATATTCTAAATGTAGTAAATTAAAATTTGAGGCCGTAGCCGTCTCTGTGGCTGAACTCTAATTGAGAAATCTACGAAGCTTCCAAGAAGCGCGGGTTCGAGTCCCGCTGTATTGAAACTATGATACAATTTATTTATCCTTATCATATTTATATTTATTTATCCTTAGTGTAGAATATTTAATTGAAACTTATAAAAATACTATATACTTTTATGTTCTATTCTTGAACTCTTTATAATCTGTACCAATATTACATACTTCCTTTACTTCTTTCCGCAAATACTGTCACATTTAATGTTTACGACCGATAAAAGTGAGTGTATCTTGATTTGTATGAGAAGGGGTATTCTAATACGATATTTAAATAATCCCTATAAAGTTAGCAAGGAATATACAGGAGTTTAGGGAAAAATTATACTTTTATTATTCAATTCGCTTACATAAATAAATATTAAGAAAGTTTTGTGAAAAGAAGGAAGGATTCAGAAAATTTGGTTTTTGGTATGTTTGTTGTTCAATATTACTTCTTATGTATGATTTTCTCCATATTTTTCTGTAGTATAATTAAAAGAAAACTTTATTAATGATAGATGATGATAACATTTTTAGCTTCACCCCACACACAGCAGGGTAGGTGAAGGTAACCTAGTGTTAAGACACTCCGTTCTCCATTTTTTTATATATAAAATTGTTAATTCCGTAAAGATAATGCTCACCACTGGTATAATCCTAGGTAAAGTATCTTGAGCTTTAGATTTATTCATTTGATATTGTTTGTCAAGCACTTTCACAACGACGAACTCTCCTAGCGCAGCGAAGACGAACATCATACAGCCGGCCATCCAGAGATCCAGTGCCTATTAAATATAGAAATTATTATGAAAAATATAATGAAACAATATAAAACAAAAAGCGTAAGAAGAATAGTATTTAAGTATTCATTTTAGTTCTTTGAATATTGAAATAATAGAGTTCATCTATAGAAATTCTCTGTAATATTTTTTTTGTTAATAACTAAAAGGGTCGAAAGTGCAGAGATTAGGGCATATTTTTATTTTTATTTCACGTTGGTCCGTTCTTGCTTTTCATCCAATTTATTGAGATTTGATATTTCGCCACTAGCACTGTCAAAAATGTAATTCTCATATCATAATTTTCAAGACAATGTCCATACATTGCAAACTAAAGTGAAATCCCAAATCTAGAAAACAATTATTTTATCAAATAAAATATTTTATACAGATATTTTTTTTTATTTAGAAACGGATTTGAATAATATAAACACTAAATGTTAAGGGAAATTTGCCAGAACATATATGATAGACTTTATATATTTACCTTAACATAAGCAACAGGTGGTATATCAGCTCTTAACCCAGTGAACATAGTGACTAATGTCAACATGCAGGTCACTAGCAGAGTGACTCGGCCGGGAATCGCATCTAGGTCCAACCAGAAACTGAACCAAGATAGCATAACAACTAGCGAGGAGGGTGCAAACGTTTGTATTAGATGGTGGCCGATTTGACGCTCGAATCTGAAGTAGACGACGAGACGCGAGTAGTTACCTAAAATATAAAGAAAATGAGAATGTTTTAACGTATAATTTTGAAATAACATAATATTATTATACAATGTATATATAATACTACATTGCAGTTAAAAAAGTGCATGCTTTATTGCACAGCAGTATGCAACCTTTATATTGTTTTATCCCCATCTCATCATTATTGAATGGTGAACAAAGAGATCTTAATGATAAATTAGTTATTTCTCCACTTTACCTTCTATAAGAAAAGTACATGATACTGTATAAATCCAAATCTGAATCAGAAAGAAACGTTACTCCCACATCTGGGATTCGAACCCATTGCAATTGCGACGTGATGGCTTAGTAGTTATAATTTTCAAAAATTTTTTATTAATTATAAACTAAAGTAAACTAAATCATAATAAATTGATATTATATAATATTATATTGACCGTCTTTATCAATCATGTATCCGTTCGTCTCTTCCAATCGCAAAGGCTCCCCGATGTGATATTGCAATAGTTTTAGTTCAGGATTGATCGTCACGCCCGCGTCGCTCCATCGGAACCTTACTTTTTGATTACTGTATGAAACTGTAAAAATTTTTTTTATAATTATATTGTTACATAGATTTTTTATTTTTTTTAAAGTGTTATTCCACATTTAGGAAGGAAAAATACTTATTTAGAAAACGTATAAATATTTGAACGTAACGGGACTCGAACCCTCGCCTCCTGGAAACCGATCAGGCGTTCTGACCACTAAGCCATACGTTCTCAAACTTCAGACTTTGTGTCCCTGTGCCACGAAAACGTATGGCTTAGTTGTCAGAGCGCCTGGTCGGTATCCAGGAGGCGCGGGTTCGAGTCTCGGTACGTTCAAATTTATATACGTTTTCTAAATAAGTAATTACATAGATACCGATTAAAATGTGTTTAGGTATTTTTTTCAAGCTATATCCCGCTAATGGCAGAGAGATAACATTGTACTAAGGCATTCCGTTCCCTATTTTCACATATTCTTGGCATCCAATAATCATATTTAATATAATTAAATAAAATATTGACAATCCTAATTCTAATTGTCAAAATAAGTTGGTAGCAACCAACTTATTTAATTTAGGACGTCGTGGCGCAGGGGCACAAGTGTGCGACTATGATTGCGACGGTTGTGAGTTCAATTTGCATAAAACTGAGTACGCAGATATAGTCTAGCAATAAAATATTTAATTCTTAGTTTTCTATTTGAATTTGGAACACTGCATGTTCAGTAGCAGAAACCAATGATCAAACCTACAACCATATCGTTTGCAAAGAGACTCTGTCCGACTGCGCCAGGACGGTCTCTTGATAATTAGTATATAATTATCAACATAATTAATAATATATTTTAGAATATAATAATTATAGCCCGTCGTAGCCCAGCACAAGCGCGTGACTGTAAATGGGGCGGTTATTTCGATTCCCACTCAGGGGAATAAATTATTTTATATCTTTATTTTCTAGCTCTCATAACAACCACGAAGGAAGTGGCGTTAAGTTTCGCTATTTAACACGCAATGCCTCAAGAGTTCGGTGGAACTGGTAATAGGAAATGGAGTGTCTTAACATTAGGTTCCCTCTGCTTACCCTACTAAGTTAAGGATACAGCGTGAAGCTAAAAAAGATTTCTTAGAATTTAACCTCCACATCCATTTATCGTCATTCCATTTAAATAAAACCCTTTAGTAAACAAAGGTTCAACCAAAGTAACTATCAACACGTGACTTACGACTATTAAGAAAACCACTTAAAATACTTTACTTAATTAGTCTACTCACAACTTTCTATATAAATCGGGCAGGACTGTATATCCATGGGGTAAAGCTGAAACTCCATTTGACATGCTATGATCGCGTGCATTCGCGCAGCATATCTGACCGTCTGGTTTCTGTATAAGGTTACTGATGAAAATTTGTGCGTCAATTCCGCGATTTCTGTGAACGAAAGTTAAATTGTTTGGCTTAAAATATGTTTATTTTATTAGCTTTAATTATTGTACTAATTACTCATTGATCTGGTGCTGTTATATAATATTTTTTATTATTAAAATTATTTTTTTTATTATTAAAATTAAAATTTTTGCATGTGCTAGATCGTTGTATTATTTAAATGTTGTTTTTGGGTTCAAAAAAGTGCTTTTTCGTGATATGTATTTGTTTTACATTGGTTTGGTTTTGTTTTTTGTGAATTTGTTCATCCAAGCTGAGTGTTTTGATTTGATATAACTAAATTTATTTTTGCGTTTAATGTTGTTGAATTTGGATAATGATTATAAAGATTATATTTGGATAATGATTATAAAGATTATAAAACTGATTATAGAAATAGTTATAATAGATTATTCACAAATTGATTATGGAAAATGTTATAAATTTGTTATTAAAAAAAATCGAATTATGGTCAAAGTGTAAATATTTGTAGAAGTGCTTCACCAATAATATAACGTGATTCAACAAAAAAAACAAAGGGAGCAAACACCGTACCAGCAGATTGATGACAAAAGTGGCAAGCTCCTCCTAAAATCAAAAACTTATATATAATATACGAATTCTTATCTCAGCTTAGTTGAACAATTTACGTTACCTCTAAGTAATTCTATTAATATTACTTATAGTTTATAAAGTACCTGAAACTTCTAGTTAATTATTACATATTAATTTGTCTTTAGAGAGAATCCTGTGTCAAAAAAAATCTGTTCTTCACATTTTTTTCATTAAGAGATATAGGTATACCTAGTATCAAGTATTGCGGAGCCCAATGTCACGATTTGTCCAACCACAGACACTACACTACGCCTAAGTATCTATATAATATAAAACAAAATTATATGTACCGGTTACTTTAGAGTTAAGAAAATATGGATCAGGATGCCATAAGTTGTCGAAGAATTCAGGAGGGAGGGTGACATGGTCGTCGCCCTCTTCGAAGATATCATCGGGTAGCTGCAGTCTGCTCTCGCGCCAAGTTTGCCTTATAAACATGTCCACTCTGTCAAAATATATACAAAATGTATGTTTTTCATAGGTTTCTATAAATGTATGTTATTTTATAGGTTTTTATCTTTTCTTAGACTATTCGATAAGTTACTGGAGATTATTTCGAAACATTGTGTTTTCATAAATAATATTTTATTTTGATTAGTTTGATTTTTAGGGTTTCGTAACCAAAGTGTATAATGCTTATTAAGTGTATGAGTCTATCGGACTTCGCTCTGCAGTCTGCCTGTCACCAGGCTGTATCTCATGAACCGAGATAGTAAACAGTTGAAATTTCGAACAGAATGTATTTCTGTTTCCGCTATAACACAAAATACTAACAAACAGAATAAAGCATAAAATTAATATTAAAACACATATGATTAAAACATTATTTTAACCTTTTGTTGTAAGAAACGTGATATATTTCATTTCCCTGCCCTTCGTGTACGAATATATTTTTATGATATTATATAAATTAGGATGTGACAAGAGCAATTTATTTTTTTTTACCTGAAATCCATATCTTCGACATTGATTGAATTAACGTCGACCACGTATATGCTGAACTCGACAACCACTGGTTGACCTTTTCTGGATGGAGGCCGCATTTCTATTGGAAGAAAAAATCTAATTATTTCCGTTACTGAGTGACCGACAGATAAAGTAGAGCTAAAAGTAGTTAGCGTAGAAATGCTTTTTGGCATATACTCTAAATAGACCCTTGACTCTTGAGGAGTATCCATCTAAAATAAAGCCTGAAATCCTTTATAAGATATTTCAGACATCGCAAGTGGTATAAACACATTTGGATAAACACACGACGAACACAGATGATCTAGTGCTAAGACTACTTAAGTAATTCTACATAAAATAAATAAATCAGCTTCACGCTGTATCCCGCACACAGCATGGTAGGCAGAGGGAACCTAGTGTTGAGACACTCTGTTCCCCACTTTCTGCCGAATTCTGAAGGCATTGCGTATTGAGTGGCAGAACTCAACACCGCGCTTAACCTCGACACCAGAGCGAAGAAAATGGAAATATAAATTTAAGTAAATAGTAATTCTACATTTTTGTCCAATTTTGAGATACTGCTTATTAAATGGTAAAATCGAACCTACATACAATTCTCGCGTTTCATAGCACATCACGCTTAGAAGCCATCATATTGTAAGTTATTGAAATTATAAAATTTATATAATAAAAGAAAATTACTATTTTATTAAATAAAAAGCTCTCATACGTAGTAAGCAATAATATGTTATATCTACACAGAAAATATTTATGATAAAGACATTTTTCTCTACTGAGGTATTTAGAAATCATTTGAAAAAATTGGTCAAGTGAGAGTTGATTTCACCCATCAAGGGTTCCATTCCAAATTTCATGTTGTAGGGCAACGGGAACGTGACTTATAAAAATTGACAGACCTATGATATATGCTTGTAACAATTTTTTTGTGATATAGGTACTCATAAATTTCCATTTTAACCACTTTTTTCTTTTATTTGAAATTTCGTTAAGGTAGATTCCCGAGAAATATCCTATGGGTTTTGATCACGCGGTGAATTTGACAAGAAATCTTTTGCTTGCGTTGACTAATTTAATAGAAGCTTATAGTTTATGCGCTTTAAAGTCTTAATCTTGAATAGTCTTGACTGATTGACAACAAAATTATCTCATAAGGGTTCCATTTTACCCTTCTGAGGCACGAAACCTTAAAAAATGACATTTAAAGGACATATAAATAAATTTCGTCAAAGGAATATTAAATAAGCTTGTGGCTTTGAAAAATAAGTGGCGTTCGGTACAGGCACTTACAAGACCATTTTTTGGCAAAGAAAATATAATGTAAAATATTTATAAGCACGTAGTATGGCGATAGCTAGTTATAAATTATTTTTTAACAAAAAAGAACCGACTCGTTCAAACAACTAACTAAATCACAAAAAAATAATTAGGAAAAAGATTCAAGAATTTCATAATTTTGAAGTCGGTTGGTGGTAAAACAAATAGGCTTAGTCTTAGTAGCTTAGTAGAGTCAAGCTAATGCTACAACAACCTTATTATAATTCGATATTGTAATAAGGTTGTTGTAGCATTAGCTTGACTCCGACTTCAAAATTATAAAATCTTTTTTAATTATTGTCTTTCTCATTATTTCTTTTTGCAAAAGCCCGACTAATAGTATGTAAAACAAATATTAATTTTCTATAGAATAACATGTATTTCACCATCTGAATTCTTCTACCGTACCCTCACTCACTATCTGGATTCCTGGATCTTTTCAATTTCCCGGTATGCATGTGCATGTATGCATGTGGTGATTTGCATGTCCATGCAAATTATGGAACCGACTACCATCGTTTGTTCCCAGATAATGACAATATAGGACTGTTTAAAGAGCGGATCAACAAACACGTTAACAGCCGGCGACGCATTTGTAGTACAGTATAGAGAACTATAGCTATTTCTGTCTTCATTAGCAATAAGCGTAATTACTTGGCTAATGATTGCGGCGATCAGCAGACTACACGCTCGGTTTATATAGTATACATATGTATATGGATATTAAAGTTTGCAAATTCATTTTTTTTCCTTTTGTGATTTACATACTTTACGTATCTTATCTTATCTTTCTTACCATAATTATACTTAAATGTATTCAGTAAATGTGAGTTTGTGAAGATGGTTGTTTACATGCAAAAAGTACTTAACGGATTTGAATGGAATGGCGGTAAGAGAGGTAAGGGGAGACCTCGGTTGACCTTCGAAAACACAGTATCGAAGATACATGAGGACCCCCCCGAGGGCATGTATGAAGACGTTGATGACAGTGGACGAGGCGAAAGAGGTATGTAGAGACCGTAGCGCTTGGCGCTCCGTTCTCTCCGACTACCCCGCTAGGGATAAAGCGTGAAGTTAGTAGTAGTAGTAGTAGTAGAATAGAACTTTACTGTAATATAGCGATTAATTTCTGAATAACACATACAATTTATGTAAAGATTTTGTACAATTTGTAATATAGGAATAACTATAAGCAGGGGGAAGTCGTAATTGGGCCGCTAATAAAATATAAATTAATATTTTATTTTATATATTCGTATTCCTATATTTCATAGGATATACAGACGTAAATTTATTCTATAATAAATTATAATTCTTATAATTAGCACGAACAGTTCCTGTTGAATCATAACGAATAAGCGATTGTCAATAACTGTGTTAAAATAACTTTTTGTATTATTGTATACTGATAATAATAAAATAGTACCTTTAACATAATTCTCTGGCAGAACGACTCTTGGTTTCAAAGTGTGATTCCTCTTCGACGTCACGTCATTGCACAGCCTGGAAATAAATAAATAAGGTATTTACCTAAAAGTTTATTTATAGATCCTTATTTATAGACCTTCCTCGAAGCCGTCGTGGCGCCTGAGTGCCTGGGTAACTCTAAATGCAACTGTTGTGGGTCCGATTCCCACTCGTGGGAACGAAGTATTTAATATTTTCATTAACTTACTCTGGTTACAAGGCAAAGAGAGACGTTGAGTTCCGCCACTCAACACGTAATACCTCAAGGATTCACGCAGAAATACGCAATAATGAAGAACAGAGTGTCTTATACTATGTTCTCAGGTTCCCTCTGTCAATCTACTGAAGTAAAGCTTCACGCTGTATTCCATACATAGCCGAGTAAAAAAAAGACTTACATATTAATACGATAAGTAACGTAGGATCTTTCAGGATCCTTCATAAATTATTATTTTTAGAAAACATAATGTCAATCTTGACACTAACCTAGTGCCTACCCTGCTTTGAGGAATAAAATTATTGTTTTAATAATTTTATTGCTTCTAAAAATTAAATCAAGCAATTATGTTATTTGGTTTCAAATAACTATAACTTTAAATTCGAGTTGTCATAAAACAGATATAAATTTAAAAGTTATTCAAAATGTAAGTCTTTCTAACTTACTAGGTAAGCTGTGACGTCAATGATTTTGTTATTTCGCCAACATAGCGTGAGCTTAATAGTAGGGTATTCTCAAATTTATTAGTTCCTGTACAAATTTACTAATAATGCACAGTATAGTATTTCTATTTTTAGCTTCCATAAATAGAATACTTTCACGGCATTTGGAATTTTCTTTAATTCCTATTCTATATTAGCTTCACGCTGTAGCTCTCTCTAGCTAGCGGGATAGTCAGAGAGAACTGGTGGAGAAATCCATACGTTACGGTCTCTCCGCTAAGAGGTATGCACCTCTTTTGCCTCGTCCACTGTCATCTCTTCATAAATACCCTTCGGAGGATCTTCATGCTTTTACGTGAATTTCCTCCAGTATTTTTGATTCTGTGTTTTTGAAGGTCAAGTGATGTCTCCCCCTACCTCTCTTACCGCCCATTCTTCTAACAAAAATCGTTTTTGTCATTCTCTCTGGTAGGCTGGCCCAGAGAGCGACCTGGTTGCCCGGTAAGTCGGTCATATCATTAATTTGCTAAATTTCTTCACTTTTATTACGTTATCGTAACATATTCAAAGACTTAAGGATCATGTTCCCGATTCAGTTAAACTTATAAAACTTATTAAACTTGAAAAGCCAAAACAGAGACAGATTTTTTAAAAATTAAAACGTTTAATATTATTATTAAATAATAAATATGAAATATAAATATCTTGAGAAAATTGAATATCTTGAGAAGTATCATTTGCCTATTTACATCACAGTACAGCTGGTACAATGGATTTCACATAAACCATTCATTGTTAAAAGAACCGTCTAATGCTAAAATAATTTTTCATTTTGAATCATTAGATCCTGAGATTAGGGCATTCAACCACAAAAAGCTTTTCAGCATCATTATGCAAGCGTTCCACCCGCACTTTCTTACATACTGTTATGTAATATCCTTATATTAAGAACCGTCTTCTAGAACTATGTATATTATTCTCTTAGGGAAAGCCGCATCTTTAATTGCTGCGTTATTTAAAATATCTAAGAGTAAGTTGTTTTATACTACGTGATAATGATTAAATACTATCAAAACAAAAGATATGTAAAAATTTGTGGGTGATTCTTACATTTGTTTTTCTCTTCTTTACCCTTTTTTTTAAAGGCCTAATACGCAAAAATGCCTAGGTTTATCATAATATATCTCTCACTTTAAAAAATGAACTGAAGATGTCGTTAAATATCTTAACGTTAGCTTCTATGTGCTTCAAATAAAACGTGGAATACTTGTAAATAAAAATAAAATTAAATAAAAAGTCTATCTAAAAGGGTGGTGACCCTACAATCGGTATTACTTTTAAGCTATAGCGTGTTTGAATGCACTAGTTTGAGCTGTCATAGCTGTCTGCTTGCGCTGCTAGTATTAAATATATTATACCTGGGAATTATAAAAATGATTAATACGTTTGTCGTTTTATAATCGTCTTTGTGAGTTGTGTTTTTATTTTACTTTTAATCATGAATATTACTATACTGTGGTCGATAGTCTGTCTAATAATAGAAAATTAGACTACTTTATTTTATAAAATTTTTTGCTTTGAACATTATTTGAAACATAATTTATCAATCTCCTTAATAAATTGAATATTTAAATAATTTTAATATCTAAAAATATTTTTTGTTATTATTTAGCGAGGCTGTCGTGGCTCAGGGGCATAAGCTTACGACTGTAAATGCGAGGGCGGTGGGCGCGGCGAATAAAATATTTAATATTTTCATTTCCTTGCTCTTGTAACAAGACAATCATTCATTCATTTTGTAAAAGAAATACAAAACAGTTTAAACGAATTTTAGAATTTTATTTCCTTTTTTCAATTATTTTCATATTTTAACACTCTATATATCTAAGCTATTATTAAAAACAAAAAGAATTATATAACCAGCCTAATTCATAAAGAACTATTTATTAGTCTAACGATGAATCTTGCACGTAGTATGGTAGGCATAGGAAATTGAGAATACGACTTTTCACCGAATTTTCGAGAAATTACGTAGTGGCAAAACTCAACGCTACGTTATGTCTATCTGAGCAAGTAAATAATTCATTCTCCCAAATTTGAATTGAATCCACAACGTACGCTTATACAGTTAGATACCGTCCCACTGCACCACTATGGCCTACAAAGAATAAAGAACTAGTTCACGTTATTTGTTTAAAACGTTGCATATCACAAATGACGTTGGTTTTCCGGGCCAAGGTACCGTCATCGATTGTTATATTACTGGCACGCGAGCTATATTTAGATTTGTTACATTTTTTTTATTTGTCCTTTTGAACGAATTTCGTCGCACGGAAGTCAGGAATGTCATAACTCTTAATGTAACTCGGTGGTAATGGCCGATGTTATGAATATGACTTGTGAATATGAATAGTAGATACAATCATATTTTTTTCATAGCTTCACGATGTATCCCACAGCCAGACATAGCAGGGTAGGCAAAGGGAACCTGGGAACCTAGTTTTTAGATTTCCCACTTTTCGCCAAATTCTCTAGTTATTGCGTATTGAGTGGCGGAATTCAACGCCGCGGTTTGCTTCGTTATCAGAGGGAGAAAATGAAAATATATTTAATTTTTCCGAGGCGAAATTAAAACGAGAATAGTCTTAGCGTTTACACAGTCCTTTCCTTATTTTCCAATTATCAAGGGCTCCTGCTCTAAAATAGCTCTCGGAAAAATTAAATATGAGCAGAGAATATTTTGTAATAACATCCGTTTTTTTGTCCATTGTCTGTCCATTTTTATTTTTTTACCTGTGTTTTGCCTAACTACGCATGTATATATAAAGTTAAACACAAAAAATTAAAATATTTAGTTTCAACTTCAGTGTCAAAACATCCTGTTCTCTGAATTGTATGGATTCTTTCTGAATCTGATGAATGTGAATTAAAATTTTCGTGTTGTGTAGAACTCAACGCCGCAATGTCTCTAGCCAGGGAGTATCGAACCCACCACCGTCACATATACAGTCAGGGACTCTCCCACTGCATCAAAATGGCCTCAGAGAATACACCATGTATAGTTCTACGAAGTGTAATATTGATATTACAGAGCTATGTTTTATCACTAATATTTCATTTTGTTTCTATAAATGAAAAACTTAAGAACTGTAAAAAGAAAACGAAACGACTTTCATTTACCACTTGAAAGAACCCAGTAAATTAACAATTTAACGCACAAATTAGCAATGAAGATACAATTTAGTATACTTTATTTAAACAAATCGTAAGTTTAATCTACTTTAACTTGAAGGGTGTTGGAGTTGTTGTCGTTATCTCTTATCACTGTGATTTATTGGCATTAGTTCACCTTCACCTTTGCTGGTAAGAAATTGCGGTTACCCTGAAACTTCGCTGTTTTCGATCAAATCGCTTAGTAAATAATCACGAAATATACGCTTAGTTATAAATACATTTTTCCTTAGTAAAAGTTTTTGATTATTTTTTGTTTAGTCCCTATTCCCATTTTCCATTGCAGTTTTGAAGCATTGCGTTTTGAGTGGCGGAACTCAACAAACTGTTATTAAATATTTTATTCCCTCGATGGGAATCGAACCCACAACCGTCCCGTTTACAGTGGCGCTGTGCCGCGATGGCCTCGGCTCGGCTTCTTTTCTCTTTAGTTTATAGTAATTAATTTTAATTTCCCTCGTCTTACAAGACAAAGTGCGGCGTTTGAGTACCTGTAAACCACACTAGTATCTGGAAATTGGTGGAAAGTTTGAGGTTTTCTCTGTGTCTCTGAATAGGGTATTATTATATTTTACAAAATTTATCTTACTAATGTGAAAATTTGTGCGGGTGGATATTTTTGTCATTTTGATACAAAAACTACTGTATTTGACTTCTGCCACTCAACACGCAACGACTCCAGAATTCGGCAGAAAGTGGGGAACGGAGTGTCTTAACACTAGGTTCCCTCTGCCTACCCTGCTGTGTGCGGGATACAGCGTGAAGCTGATTTATATATATATATGTATATATTATATTTTTATAATGTATTTTTATTTAGGCACAAATGTTAATCCAATCGTTATCTCTAAAATATTTGTAAAAGTGAACTAAATGATTATGAATTATAACTCAAACTTATTTAACAATTTAGTCTCAACAAAACAAAATTTAGACAACATAATTTGAACAATACATCATATTCATTATATTTACATTATAACGACAACACAATTTTCAATAAGCTTCCGCATTGAATACACATTTGACTAAGAAATTGTGTATATTCAGAACAATTCACACTTTGCACAAGTGGGAAACCCAAATAACAAAGTGCTAATATATCTAATAGTAGGTATTCTATTTTGCTTATCTATGTAAGATATTATTATAACTAAAAATATTAAAATATTTTATTTACTCGAGCGGAGATCTGACACACAACATATCGTTGTTTTACAGTCGCGCGTTTATACTCTCCATGACTGGCCTCTGGATATCTTTTTACATAATAAAATCGTATTGAGACAAAGCAGTTTGAATTGAAACTTTGTAAAGTAGCTTATAACCCGTTTTAACTTAGCTTATTGCCCTTATAAATTCATCAGAGTAAAAATATTTTTATAAATTCTCATTTTCTGTACTGTCGATATTTTTTAAATATTATTTGTATGGTTAACGAGGTTTAAGCTGAACTGTTTACTGCTAACTGTTTTTACTTATAAGTCTCGACTCTTAATCTTAACTATTGGGCTTGTTTATTTTCTTTTTAGTTTTATGCAGTCAGGGTTTTTGTTTTTATATTTTTTTTTTTATTTAACAACTTAAAAAATCTCAACTTTAGATTTAAAAATGTGACTTATTATAGCAGAAGGGCGGGAGTGGTTGTCAAAAAGAGTACAAACTGACTTAGGTTGCTCACGGCTGATGTCATACCTACATTATATGTGAACACTCACACAAATGCAAAGCTCAGCTTCGAGCTCTTATGATCTGTATATTCTCTTGGACAATATCCGAAAGTTTGAAGCCGTGCTTACATAGCTTCACGCAGTATTTCGCATATAGCAGGGTAGGCAGAGGGAGGAAACTTAATGTTAAGACTTGTGTTAAGTCACTTTGTTGTCCGATTACCGCCCAATATTTGGGACATTACTTGTTGAAAGGCGAGTATCAACGCCGCATTTTATTTACCATAACGGGGAAATGAGAATAATTGAACATTTTCTTTTCTTAATAATATTTCCCAACTGGAAATCGAATCGAAGACCTCATAATATAATAATTTAAAAAAAGCGATTAAGTGATTAATATAATTATACATAATGCACTTAATATATATTACAATCGTTTACTGCATTAGATTAATTAATTTTATAACTTACCTACCTATATTAAATCTATATTGTTGGAGGAGTATCTATATGGATGGAGGACAATCGTGGCGCAGGGGCACAAGGTGTGACTGTAAAATCGACTGGTTGTGGATTCGATCCCCACTCGAGGAAGTGAAATATTTATTTACATTTATATTTTCATTTCTTCGCTCTGGTGTCGAGGCCAAGCGCGGCGTTGAATTCCGCCACTCAACACGCTGCCTCCAGAACTTGGCAGAAAGTGAGGAACGGAGTGTCTTAACACTAGGTTCCCTCTGCCAACCCTGTTGTTTGCGGGATACAGCGTGAGGCTGTATTGATTTTTTTTATTAAATCTAAATTTTCCAATCTACATATATTAGGCATATTGAATTTAGGTTAACTGGAGACCGATGACTAAAGACTGAGGACTGAGGACTAAAGAATGAGGACTGAGTACTGAGGACCGAGGGCCGTGAACCGAGGACTGAGGACTGAGTCCTGAGGATTGAGAGTTGAGGATTGAGAATTGTGGATTAAGGATCAAGGATCACGGATCACGGATTCTGGATTACTATATTTACTTTGGTGTAATAAGTTGGTTGACCGATAGAAACTTTCGTATCCCGCACATAGTAGGATAAGAAGAAAGATCTTGGGAGTCTAAATTTAGGACACTTTTTTCCCATTAAGATACTTCTGCTCCCAACTTTCTGCCTAATTTTAAAGGGATTGCGTGTTATCTAGCGAAATTCCACGCCGTGGTTTTCCTTGTTATGTAATAATAAATTGGAGCTGGCGATGCCGCGTGTATTCGCTAGTCACTCATAAATCCTAATATTAAACACACAATACAGTAGCTAAGTAAGCCTATCTATTGAAGGTCGGACATAAGATAGCTATCAGTGGTCATTTATTAACCGGCCACAACGCTGTAATCGCCTAGCAAGATCCACGATAAGGGACCTTGAACTCATCAATTTACATGTGAATAGGTGGGTTGTATACTTTTATATTTCATTGTGTGAAATAATAATAATATATTGTTTATTTATAAGAATTAGTGTGAAATAATAATAATAACAATAGACTGTTGATTTATAAGAAATTATTTAAAAATATATATTTTTAATTGATTATTAATTATAATGTATTCATTACATTTGTAGACATTGTAGACTGAGGAAATGTTATAAAATTTATATTCACGCGCTATTCTTTATATATGTAAATAATTAAATTGAAGTATTGATTGTATCCTAGATTTGAAGCTCGCGAATAACATCATCCAAAACAAAAACTCTAACTGGCGTAAACGCGACTGTTGTGGTTTCGGTTTCCATTAGGGGGAATGATGGTATTTATTATTATTTTCATTTTTGCTCTCTCAGGTAAACAAAATGCGGCGTTGAGCTCCACTACTAAACACTATAATGTCTTGGAAACTATACGGAAAAGTAAAATTTGCCTTCCTATGTGCTATAACTGCGCGAGAAAAAGCGCGTATTGTGTTTTTTTACAAACATAATTGGACTCATCTTCTCGTCCCACGTACCTGACGTGGTCGTCATTATGTTCTCAGCAAAATATAAAAGATTTATGAATATACAATATGAAATACATTTCAACTTTGAATACAAATTATTAATGAACAACAAAATAAGTTTACAAAAACAGAACGGCTTCAATTGAAAAACATAAAAAACCCAATAAAAGTCATTTATTTATATGTACATTCATTTTTACCAAAGCTTTTGCTATTGATTGATATTGCAACAAGACCTATAAGTAGCTGAACATTGTCAGTATGTAAATACACAAACACTTTCCGCCGAATTCTGGAGGCTGCGTGGCGGAACTCAAACCCGCACTTTACCTCAACACCAGAGCGTACATAAATTTAAGTTAATATTTAATTTCCTCGAGAGGGGATCGAACCCACAACCAGTCGCGTTTACAGTCACACTTTTTGCCCCTGCACCTCTACTGGCCTGGCCTGATACGATAATTGAGGCTAGTCGTGGCGCAGCGGCATGAAGTGTGACTGTAAAACCAACTGGTTGTGGGTTCGATCCTCACTCGAGGAGATGAAATATTTACTTAAATTTATATTTCCATGTCTTCGCTCTGGTGTCGAGGTGAAGCGCGGCGTTGAGTTCTGCCACTCAACACGCAATGCCTCCAGAATTCGGCAGAAAGTGGAGAACGGAGTGTTATAACACTAGGTTCCCTATGCCTACTCTGCTGTGTGCAGAATACAGCGTGAAGCTGATTTAGATTTAAATACGATAATCTTATAAAACTCGAATATCAAAAGTACTCCAAAAAGACTGTTACGGACTATAACCATTCTAAGATTAAATACAAGATCAAAGCGCGACGCTGAATTCAATATCCACTATACGTATAATATCTTGAACATTGAACAAAAGAAGTGTTTTAACACTACGTATTCTCTGCTTATCTTGCTATGCAACGAAACGTAGAGCTGAAGTTCAACTATAAAACATTTCATGGCAGTGACGTCGCCAGTGGTGACGCGAAGAAAGAATTCCGTGATCACTAACTATATGTTTTGGCAATTTTTTTTCGTCATCTACCCCACAGTGCGTAAATTTATACTTTTAATATTATAAAATTGAAGAGCTTGTTTGGTATAACGTGTTCACGGGAACTACTGGTTTGAATTGAAAGGTTTTTTTTGAGCGGAAGAAAATCTATATATTTATCAAATTGAAGATTTGTTGTTTTGATGTAATGGACTGTATCTGTGGTTTTAGTTACTTCGGATACTTAAAATAACCCTTAGTCATTTCCACCTAAAACCGGGTCCAAAGCTGCAATTAAAAAAAAAAAAAAAACCACTTACCATATTAAGAAGAAAAATAAAGTTGGCCAACAGGGAATCATTTTCTACGGGGGCAGGCTGTGAAACGAGCCGTAGCAGGTCATTCCAATGCCGATGGATTGTCTAAAAGGAAAGCAAAAAAAAATGTTTGAAATTTGTTATACTTTTTCAATTTTCTTTTGTCATTTCCCCTCGTTCTTAACTTGAGGCTGGCTATAAATTAAAAAGAATAACTAAGTTTATAAAGAAATGAATTAGCTTTATTTTAAATTAATACGCAACCATTGGCGATATTTAAATGCTTTTGTTGTTCAACATAATATTTGATCATGTTTTCATAATGTAAATCACATACAACAGGTTAGGGCAAGGAAATCTAGTGTGGGTTTCTAGTGTAGGTTTCTCCTGAATTTTCGGGGTATTGTGAGTTGAGTGGCGAAACTCAATGTCTGTCTTGTTATCAGAGTTGGAATGAAAATAATTAATTACCATGAGTGAGAATCGAACCCATATTTATGGCACGACCGTGTCTTTGATGGATTAAACAAAAAGGTTTAATATTAATAAATTGTCGTTTTATTTAATTTTTAGATCTCTTTCTAGTTAGCAAAATGTGAGAAAGATGGTAAAATATGAAAAATAAACCATTTTCTTGTCGTCAAAAACTTCGTTGTCAAAATAAATAAATTGTCAAATCACTCTTTTCTTCCATACAAGATGAACTTCTTATTTAAAATGACTTAAAAAATAACTTAATACTTAAGTTATTTTTTATTTTTGTATAATACATAGTTTTCAATTGAAACACTAGCAAGTTTACTTTCGTGATTATCGATTTAGGGATCGATTCTCGTATATTATGTAGAGGCCATGTCGGCCAACGATAACCTAAGTTAATAGCTACCTGCAATAAATTAAACATTTAATAAAAGTAAATCCTTGAAATTATGACAAAAGATATTTTTTATTGAATATTTGTTTTTTATACAATTATATTTAAAAATGCGGTGTTGTGTTTCGCTACTCGACGACGGCATATTGAGTGGTGAAACTCGATGCCGCTCATTGTCTTATTACCAGAGTAAGAAAATAAAAACAATGCAGTCCCGCGAAGGGGATTCGAACACTTAACCATCGCGCTGTTACATTGAGACGCCGTGCCGCTGCGCTACAAAACTATAGGTAAATAAAGAAAATGTTTTAAAATAAAGGAAATAACTGCAAAAGAATTATTAGTATAATATTAAAAAACGTAAGCAAAATGTAACGCATTGCGTCGAAAATTTCGGCGGGAGTGAGGAACGGAGTGACTTAATACTAGGTTCCTTCTGCCTATCCAGCTGTATGCGGGATACAGCTTGAAGCTGAAATGTACGAGTATACAATTTAAGACTACATCACTTAATAATTAATCGATAATACAATAGCTACGATTACATTCTTGATTTATATTGATGGTCAATATATTATCTCCAGAGGTCAGTTGTGGCGCAGAGGCACAAAGTGTGACTGTAAACACGACTGGTTGTGGGTTTGATGCCCACTCGAGGTAAAGCCTAGCATTGAGTTCTACCACTCAATGAGGAACGGAGTGCCTTAATACTAGGTTTCCTCTGCTTACCCTACTATGTGCGGGATACAGCATGAAGATGATTTTAGGGTGCCGTACCTTTCAAGTAACAAAGAAACCATTATAAGATCACTTTGTTCTTCGTCTGTCTGTCAAGAGCATTTATCTCAGGATCGATTGGAAAAACGATATGACCGTGTATATCACAAAAAACGCGTATTTCTGTCAAAATTAATAAGATACTTCCGTTTAACCTAGAATTAGAAGAAGACATTTGGCAGCTATCATCTAAAGGTAGTACTAGTACAGGAAAATATCTGAAACTATACATACGTTAAATCCTATAAAAAAAATAATAGCTTTAAAAGGGGGGCAAAATTTGTTATTAAAGCCGCTAGTTCAAATGAGGTATCTGAAGCAAGAAAGGGCTCTGGCTAAGCTAAGCTTGAATTTTAGAAAAAGTTCAAGACGTCCAATTTTTGTATGAATGATGGAACTCAACTCCGCTCTTTGTCTTACGAAAACAGGAATAATCATTTACCTTTGGGATTATTGAGTACTGAAGACATTTCGTTTCCCACTTCTGTTTATACCTAACTAGATACGTAGTAAACGTAGGCCTTATCCAAATAATGATTAAACGATGTCACCTAAAAGCCTTTGAGCTTGTTAGACCTTTGAGTTTGTGATAGTTCAATTGTTATTAATTTACATTTAGTTTCAGTAAGTTAACTTTAGTTCATATTTTTGAAGAGGTTGTCGATGGTCTCGTTGATGTCGCCTGACACAGAATTATTTTCAAGATGCCGTCGTGGTCGTTGTCGTCACATCACTTGACTGTAAGCACGATGAGAGTGGGTTCGATCCACACTCGGGGGAATTGGTTATATATCATTTGTTTTCATTTCTCCTCTCTGCTAGACGAATGCGCGGCATTCAGTTTCGCCACTCTACACTTACTATCTTGAAACTTTGGCGGAAAGTGGAATGAATGTCTTAGCACTACTAGGTTCCCTTTTGTCTACCTTACAGTGAACGGGTTAAAAGCGTGAAACTGTCAGTTTTCTACGTCTATTGTGCATAGTATTAATAATGTATAATTCGATATTGCAAATCATTAAAGGCAAGAATATATTTAAAAACTTTACTAACTTGCACTTATAAAATAATGTTATAGTTGTCCAAAAAAAACTTTCCATATAAAACGCCTAAATGCTAATTTAAAACGGTCGTGGGCGACACAGCAACGTTTCTTATTGTAACCATAATAGGTGTGGATTCGATTCCCACTTGCGGTAATTAATTATTTTAGTTTCTCTCTCGTAAAATTAGGCGGAAAGAGGAGAACTGAGTCTTAACACTAATTGACCTCTGCCTACTCTGCTATATGCGGGATAAGGCGTGAAGCTAAAAAAAATATATCGACAAAGCCAGACCGAGCAGCTAGTCATTTAAACGTATAAAATATCAGTTCAATTAGATGTCGATTGGATTTAGTCCCTTAGGTCATCGTTTCGCAATCGTATCATGTAACCGGGACAGTTGTAAGAAATTATTGACTTTCTTGGGTTTAGGCTTTACGATTGGAGATCGAATAAATTTGATAGATTTCCATTATGGTGGAGTAAGCAAATTTCTTAATGGGTATGGAATCAGTGGTTGACTTAACACACAGTTCCTACGTACCCTCTACCTACCCTGCTATGTGCAGAGTACAGCGTGAAGCTAAAAAAAACTATTTTGACTGAATAGTTCATAATCTTAAACATTTTTACAGTGGTTTTAATACCATTAAAAAAACCATATTTTTTTAATAAATTATCTAAATATCGAGTTCTATAGTCGTTTTACATTTTCTGAAAGGAATCTTAGAATAATGAAAAATCAAAATCTTGTTTGCACCACGACACCTCTAAGGTTAATAAAAATTAACTTTAATTTTATAAGTAATATTAATTACTAACACAATGATTACTTAAAAATATATATGAATATAGTAAAGTATTTGCCTAAAATATTACAAGAGATAACAAGGGAACTATGCCATGTTAGTAACATGGTAATATCTCCAAGGTCATATCTACTCTAGCCATTTAAACGTCTTAGGTTATAGTCAAAGAGGCAGCCGTAAATTTTTACGATTTGAACAATGTAAATGCTGTATTTATAAAATGAACTAGCATAATTTTCTGTTAATAAAATAAAAATAAAAAATCAGACTATTAACTTACATTTTGCACAAATATTTAAATGTTTTTCTTATCATTTTGTTCATATCGATAACTTTTTTCTCTTTATAGTTATTTTGTTATTAACTGAAACTATTTCTTAACTATGCCTATAGCCTGAAAATTAAACCAAGTAATGGTTGAACACATATACATATTATTGGCCCCATATATATAACTGTTTTAAAATTTGAGAGGCATAATCGATTATCTCATATATTATATTTAATTTATATAAGTGCTGAAAATAACTTAATGATCCATTGATCATTAACTAATCAAATATTAATGAATCAAAATATGTTATGTTTGAATATAGAACACTTTTGTTGTTCATTTTCTTACATCTATAGGGTCATTATAAGCGTATGAAACTTTTTATATTTAGCTTTACACATTTTTGGAAACTACAAGTTTTATAGGGTTTCGAAATAATTTAAACTAAATATATTTTTGAGTATTCGAAAATCTATTATCTGTCTTAATTTTAACACAAAAATACACGTTTTACAGTCATCTCTTACACTATCGCGATATCCGCAGCGTCAATTGACACCTACGTATAAGGAAGTCACAGGGAAGAATAACGGTGATTAAGTAATAACTCATTCTTCTATTCCATCACTTTACGTATTTATACATAATGTAATCAGGACACAAGGACACGTGTCCTGACCTGTTGTAAGCAACAAAATTTTAACTGCGGTTTCCCTCCCCTGGTCAAACTGAAATAAATTAGGGTGAAATAAGAGTAAACATAGTATGTTTCTTTCTTATTTAGAAAACGTATAAAAATTTGAAAGCGGGACTCGAACCCGCGCCTCCTGGAAACCGACCACTGACCTGAACCGACCTGGTCGGTGTCCAGGTTTTTCTTTCCTAAGTGTGGAATAAAACTTTAAAAATGTTTAAAAATGTCTTTTTTTCTTTGCAGCCATAGTCACTTCGTTAGAAAATTCTAAGCAAGTAACTCTGGCCGCAGGTATAGAGGGTTACATCGAAACGATTATCGTCATAAAGTATAGCCTTCCTCGGTGAATGGACTACCCAACACGAAAAAAATATGTTTTAGAGTAGTTTGATACTAAAAATACAATAATAAAAACAACAGATTACAAAAAGTAGAGCCACTATTTTTTTAAATAAGTGAATTGAAAAATAATACCTCTATGCTTGTTAACGAAGCTTTTTGAACAGAAATTTTTGTTTAATGATAAAAAAAGATTTTCACAAAAAGAATTTAAAGATCGATCGTCTTTGTTAGATTTATTATTTTACAAAAGCTTTCATTTCAAGTAGAGTCATCTTTAAAAATAATGTAAAAATAGCTCTTTACAATACAATTTTATATTAAGAAACCACATACACAATGCAGTAATGTTCTAAATTATAAATAAATCAGCTTCACGCTGTAGCCCGCACACAGCAGGGTAGGCAAAGGAAACCTAGTGTTAAGGCACTCCGTTCCCCACTTTCCGCCGAATTCTATATATTCCCTCGAATGGGTAGCGAACCCACATCCATCGCGTTTACACTTACGCACTCTTCCACTAAACTGCGACTATTTACAACTACGAAGTATCTCATATCATCTTGCAATATTGAATGGCGGAGCTCAACGTCTTATTTTGTATTATCAGCACGCATATTTATTTTAAAATTTTTTATAAACGTGCTATTGTAGGGAACCAAATGTAAACAAAGATTTCTTTGTGCAACCATTTATACAAAATATAATGTTTATATATACACCTTTCGCCGAATTCCGAGGCATTGCGAGTTAATTGGCGGAACTCAACGCCGCGCTCTGTCTGGTTACCAGAGCGAAGATAAGAAAATATAAAATATTTCTTCGAGTGAGAATCGAACCCACAACATATCGCATCAGTATCCATAGGTTCGTATCCCTGCGCCGCGATAAGTCTAGAATTTGTAAATATTTTATTTTAATTTTTTTTTTTTTAAAATAAGACTTGCCCGTTCCTTTGAAACTCCCAAGTAGTAAGTCGTTTTGCTTGAAATTAAAAAAAAGCAAACCTTCGCTAGAATTGCGGTCATTAAAGAATGAAATACAGTGCTCAATGATACTAACAAATTAAAACAATAGTAGATACATTTTTTTTTAAATTTATGTACTATATTTATATTATATAGTAATATATATGGACATTTGTTTATATTTAGAAATATATAATACATCAAAAAAATGTATTATTGGTCAATTCCACATTATAATATTTATAAAGTAGCTGTTTTATCGTATCTTATATTTGACAAATAATAATTTTATTTTAAACCAAAAAAAATCAGCTCACGCTGTATCCCGCACACAGCAGGGTAGGCAGAGGGAACCTAGTGTTAAGACCGCCAAGTTTTGAAGATATTGCGTGTTGAGTGGTGGAACTCAGCGCCGCGCTTTGCCTCGACACCAGAGCGAAGAAACGAAAATATAAATGTAAATAAATATTTAATTTCCTCGAGTGAGGTTCGAGCCCACAACCAGTCGATTTTACAGTCACACTTTGTGCCCCTGCGCCACGACTGGCCTGTTCATTTTAGATGTATACATAAATTAGTATGCAAACATATTTTATTTAGTTTTAAATAAATAACTTTCACGCTGTATCCCGCGCACATCAGGGTAAGCAGAAAGAATTTAGTGTGAAAAATTTTGCCTGGTCTGTATTGGAACTCAACGTCGCTACGCTATCTATCTATCTATCAGAATGTAGTAAATAAATATTGTTCAAAATAAAGAAGAAATATTGTGAAAGACGCAAAAAAAAACACCAAAAACAGAGGTACTGATGACGCTGAGTAGGAACTATTTGAAACACAACCGTTTCAAATACTAAAATATAACATTGAAAAGTTATTAAACTATATTATATATTTATATAAACTCACCATTTATAAATATTCCCGTTCGTAGTACCATCACACTGCACTTACACATAACAATACAATAATATTAAAGTATATATTAATAAATATTTAAAACTATTTTCATTGAATATAGATTATTTATAAATAATAAAATTTATATTTATTTAATATAGTATAGCATATATATTACATATAATAATTATAATTCCTTATATTAGATATATCGGTAGGCGGCCAGGACGGATCCCGCGGTAGTTTTAACTGAAAAGTCGTTGCAGAACTCGCTTTGCGTGCTTACAACGCCTTGCCAGCTGTGCTCAACCGTTTTTAAATAAAATATTAGTGATCGATAACCCAGTTACGTTAGCTATATGTGCATGTTCCAAATTATGTTTGTATTAGTATTGTTTTTGAAAATTTGGTATTTTTTTTAGTGTTTAAAACAATAAACTTTTCTTGAGTATTGGTTAATCGTTTTTAGATAGAAAAATATGTACATATAAATACTATTAATAGGCATTTTAAATAAGATTTCTTAATATTTAACACCTTTTAGTGTAAAAATATTCCGTTCTGCTAATTATATTCTGAAAATTATTTGATTTCTTGAAATACTTTACATTTTGTTGTACACGTTACGGAGTTGCGACTAGTAAGTATTACAAGTAGTGTTTTGGAAGTATTATATTTTGTAATATAATTAAATTATAATTACCAAAATTACAAAACTTAATTGCCTTTTTTATTTTCTAATCCGATTTAAAAAAAGCCAATTAAATGAATCCAATGTAGAAATAATAATCCTTTCCTGCGGAATCATTAAGTGAGGTACTTAATGAAACATTTGCAAGAAGATTACTGTCTTCTCTGAAAGTAATCTACTTCCGGGTCATTCATTTTCTTTTTCATCTTATATTTTTCAGTTCGACTTTAAGACAAAACACGGGTTTTTAGTAGCTACTCCAGTCTTTCTGTTGAGGTAAATTTGGTATAAAACATTTATATAAAAAACAACAGTATAAAAGAGGCCAAATTGTAAGCCACACTAATTGAATTTTGTGGCTAATACCTTTATACTTTAAGGAACTTTGCTAAATTTGAACATGACTAAAATTAAGTGATATTTTGGATTGATATACAAATATTTAAGTATTACTTTATTTGAATTTCATACAGTACGAGTATATTAATATTGTAATTCTAAATTCTTCGGATATTTTTTTTATTTTTATCTATATATTTTGTTAAAGGGTTAAATATTTGTTAGTTATTTTTAATAAATATCAAAAATGGTAAAATATACAAAATATGGGCTACTATTAACAACAACCATCTGAAATATAAATGTTTTGTTTCATGAAAAATTCATCATATAATTATTATTCATAAGATATAAATTTCTTTCAGCTTCGCGTGCAGCGTGAAGCTGTATCCCTGTATATTGCAGAGTAGGCAGAGGGATTTTTTTCGCCCTTTGTCTTATTTCCAGATTTCTTAAATAAAAAAACTATTCCCGAGTGGGTATTGGAACCATACCGTCAAGTTTACAGTCAACGGCGGTATTCCTTGAGCGGTACAGCGCTACACCAATATGACATAAAATTAAAATATTAATAATACACTACCATTGAAAAAAAATAAGACCTAAATTTACATAAAAAAATGTTGCCAATACACGTCTTGCTGTGTTACTAATATAACATTCGACTGCGGCACTACTAGCTTGGTTACGTGACAGGACGGTGACATTGAACGTCGACCTTGATGGTATGGGGTTCGCTTGGCTTAGTTGTATTTAATTAATATTTTGGTGGCCATATTTGGAGACATGCGATGTCAATCAAGATGGGGTGATAGTTTTTATGTATAAAGTTTCGGAAGCTTTAAGTCTGTCAATTGACTATAAAGATTAGCAATGGACTATAAGTAGAGCTAAATATAGTAAATTAAAACATAAATAAAAAAGATATTCTCCGTACATTCTTCATAATAGAGCAGGGTAGGCAGAGGAAACTTAGTGTTAAGACACCCCTCTCTCCACCTAATTTTCGAGGCGTTGCGTGTTGATTGGCGGTGCTCCACACCGCGATTTTTTTTCAACAAACGGCCGCGTCCATGACACACCCACACCCAAGTTTTAATTAGAATGTACAGGAGATAACCCTCTTTTTTGCTTCGCCGTAGTCGGATTATTTTAATAATAAAATTTAGGTTCATGTTCTAGCGGTGTGAAAGGCGAGCAAAACTATACGAGCTTCGAATAGCCCTTTCGCCTCGGTCACTGACATCAACCTCTTCATATATACCTTCCAGGGATCCCCATATGGCACAGCATCTGATAGGATTCTTAATAATGGAGTAGGGATAATAAAGGTCTTTCTATTTTTTTCATTTCATTGTCCTAGTAATCATTCAAAAGGCGGCGTTGAGTTCCACCATTTAACACGCAATGTCCCGAAAATTTGGTGATGAGTGGGGAAGCGAGTCTTAACACTAGATAGCGTACCAACACTAAATATGCAGAAGACAGCGCGGAACTAAAAAAAATAATATCTTTATGTCAGTGCTATCCAAACATTTAGGAAAAATATTTTATTACATAATCCAGAACTCAAGTTATTTAAAAATATATAAAACAAAAAGATAATAATGGTTTTAAAAATACATCATAATCGTTGTTATAAGCCTTAATACTTTGTTTTAATGGAAGACGTCTTAAGTCTTGAAATGAAAAGAAAATCCAGTCCATCTAGAAAAAACTACTTCATTCTAGATCAGATTTAAAGAGATGTTTACAAAGAGTAATTTTTGTTTTATCTTTAAAAATTATTGGATTATGCGGGGTAGGCAGAAATAATGTGTAGAAAGCGCTTGCTTGATCTATATCTAATTTTATTTAAAAAATATGATAGCGTGTAAGTGAAACAATTTTTTAAAAAATATAACCTTTTTTATTATCTTTTTTGCTTTAAAGTATGTCCCACACATAGCAGAGTAAGTAGAGGGAATCTGAGAGAATAGTGTTAAGACACTCCTTTCTCATTAAGACATTTCCAAGTCTATGATGCATGAGAGTGTTGAGTCATGCACTTTGTCTCGTTACCAGAGCGAGGAATTAAAAATATTAAATATTTCATTTCACGAATGGGAATCGAATCCAGGACTGTAGCGTTTACCGTAGCACGTTTACGGCTCTGTGCCACGGCGGCCTCAATCAATATCAAACATGAATTGTCAACTTAGATTTTTTATCATCACTCGAACTAAAGTGTCGTGGTTTGATGACGTAAAGTATGTCTCACACATTAGTGACAATCAAAACTTTGTATGTATCATAGGTAATCCATTACGAACTATTTTGTAGATCATTTTCAAGATACCCTTCCGTTGTATAATATTTTTATCTACCGCCAAAGGTTTTATGAGCGAAATGTGTTAAAAATGATTTATTATATTTATTTTATCTATAGAGCTACTAAGACAATATCCATAAACCATAAAATTTCACAGGATGTTTATAATAGATAGGTACCTTCAAGAACTTTACAGGTCGCCAACGCACCTGTAGCTCTTCTGGAGTTACACGGAGGTGGTGATCACTTACCATCAGGTGACCCTTACGCTATTGCTTTGATATTAGTATCTATATTATTGATCTGAGTATCTTCTAGATGCAATAGGATTTTTTTTCGATTTTATTTTTGCTTTATTGTTCATCCAATTCCATTCGAGACATTGAGGATTTCTTTTGAATGTGAGTTATGCTATCAGAGCTGTGTGCTTAGCTTCAAGCTGTATGCTGCATTTAATAGGATAGGCAGAGGGAACCTGGTAAACCAGAGTACGAGTAGGAACACACCGCTTCCATTAACAATATTTCGTTTCCTACAGTTGCACGTTTGTTCCTTTGCAGCCTCTACGGCCACAATATAATTTTCTCTCATGTCAAATTAATTCGTTTAAGAATACTTTAATTAATTAATTAAAAACTTAAGTAAATTACACTAGATCAAAGATACTCAAAGATTTTAGTAGTTTATTTTATAATTAAAATATTTTATTATAAATTTACAATAGCAATAGATTCAAAGAAAATATTAAGATTAAGTATAAACTAAGTTGATTGAGAAAGTTTTATTAAATTTTGAGCAGAAAATATTTGAATATGTATATTTTACTATTAAAATTATTCATATCGGCAGAAGCCGTAGATATAGAGATAGGTCCTAGTCTCAAAACACTTCGTTCCCTGATTTATGTTTGAACTTAAGAAATAGCGTTTTTCGTTCTTTTCTTAGTTTTTCGCTTAGGCGTGGCAGATTAGCCGTAGGTGTCAAGACGTCCTGTGCCTATTATGATACTTCCGTTTCCCACTTTCCGCCGAATTCCGGAACGAGTGGCGGAACTCAATGCCGCAATTTGCCTTTACAGTCACACCCTTGTATCCCGCGCCACTACCGCCTCAACATTTTATTATTCACCTCCAGCCTGTTAGTTATATTTTACCTATTTGCGATATTTTATATAAATTCCTTTACTATAAGTTATAAAAAGAAACAAGACATTTATATTTTTACATGGAAAATAATAAATTAACGGATAATATAAGAATATATACGAATAAAAGAAAGATAATATAAGAATCCCACACATAGAAGGTTAGGTCTGGGGAACCTGGGAATCTAGTGTTAAAACATTCCGTTCACATTAAGACACTTTTGTTCCCCACTTTCCACCGATTTCTAGAGCCATTGCGTGTTGAGTGGAACGCAACGCCTCGGTACCAGAGCGCGGATGTGACATTGTTAAATATTTTATTTCTTCGAGTGGAATCGAACCCACAACTTTTCACGTTTACAATCGCACGACTGTGCATGTGCCCCAGCATTATAATTAATGAAATTGTATAACTACATAATCTATCTATATATATAAAAGAACATGTATCTGACTGACTGAGGTAAGACGCACGCACAGCCGTAACTACTTATGGTAGAACCGTGAAATAACGACAGATGTTTATTTTCACAATCTGGACATCCACTAAGAAAGGATTTTGAAAATTTTTAACCTTAAAGGGATGAAATAGGTTGGAGGTTTGTATGGATTTTTTTTAAATCGGCACTGATTTTCATAAAATTTGAAATTAGACTCTTAAAAACATTTCATTAAACACGTGCTTCATGGGTTTTTTAGAATTCACCCCGCAAGGGAGCAAATAAGGGGTTGAAAGTTTGTATGGAAGAACCTTTAACTCGCCACCGATTTTTATAAAAAATTAAATTCAGACTGTTAAAAATATTTTATTGAACACATGTTTCGTGTTTTTTTAGAATTTATCCCTAAGGGTGCAAATAAGCGGGCGAAGCCGCGCGCGCCTTCTAGTCTATATATATAAAAGGACATGTACCTGACTGACTGAGGTAAGACGCACGCACAGCCGTAACGGCTGATTATAGAAACGTGAAATATGGACAGATGTTTATTTTCATAATCTGGACATCGACTAAGAAGGGATTTTGAAAAATTTTGACTAAAGGAATGAAAAAGGAGTTGAAAGTTTGTATGGAAAAATCTTTAAATCGGCACCGGTTTTATAAAAATTTAATATGGTGCAAATAAGCGGTCGAAGCTGCGCGCGCCCTCTAGTATTGTATATTCTTTATAACAAGTTATTTTCTATGTCTGATACTATCAATTATATGAGAAAAGCAAACAGTGTATGTTTCTTGGAAGTATATCCTATTAGTACATCTGTTAGATGTTTAGCCATAATTGTATTGTTATTGTATTTTAATATATCTGTAGGAAATGCATAGAGTTTTAATAAAACTAGAAGTACTCGCCGGTGTTGTCCATATTTTTAACATTCTTCTATTACGTCGACTTGTGACCATGTAACTATGCAAATCAATACCTTTTTTTTTCTGGAGACGTTGCGTGTTGAGTGGCAGAACTCAACGTCGTAGTTTGCCTCGATACCAGAGCGAAAAAAAGGAAAATATTATATATTTTATTTCTTTGAGTGGACATCGAATCTCTGGATTCGATTTCCAACGTTTGTGGCCTTGCACCACGACTGGCCTCAATCTGTGCCCATGAAGATTCTTCTGATCCTCTCTTTCCGTCAAATTCTCGAGGATTTGCGTGTTGAGTGACGGAACTTATAACCATCCTTTACCAGAGCGAGGAAATGAAAATAATATTAAATATTTCATTCCCCCTAATGGGAATTGAACCCACAACCGTAGCGTTTACAGTTGTGCCGTTGCGCAGCGATGGCCTCGTACCGGCAGAATCGACTACAAATTTTATCAATAAATATTAATATACATATACATAATATAAGGCCCTGATGCTTCAGAACGTTGAACTAAGGGTTCATGTTAAGAAACAATAAAGTAAATATGTCATAAAACTTGAATCACAAATTTATACAGCTACAATTTAAGTATCATGAAATTACTAAGATTATTTTCTTGCAGTACCACGCTATGTCACACATAGCAGAGTAGGTAGATGGAACCTAGTGTTAAGACACTCCGTTCCCCGTGCATCACCCAATTTTTGAAACATTACGTGTTAAGTGGCGAAATTCAAGACCGCGCTTAGTCTACTAGAGTCTATCTAAAACTTGTATTACATCTTTAACTTAAAAGAAATGGGTAGGCAGAGTTCATCCACTTCATGCAGATAGCCACGTCTCATTTTTTCTATAATGAATAATGATCTTTGTAGAAATAATTTCAATAAAATATATTCGATGAATCTTTCTCTTCTTTTTTTACACTTCTTGAATTTAAATAATAATGAGCCACCTACTGAGGTTTCTTTTTTTCATTTTGTGTATTGCTAATTTTTTACTCCTACAATTTATATGACAAAATTATAGATATAAAATATTAATAACTAAGGTTCACATTTAATTGCCATACATTATTCACTTCTACCATATATGAAGAGGGTTACAGACAGGAATGGCATCGGCCAAATAAAGAGAGCATCGGTGTTAGGGTGAAAGAACACATCTCCGATATCAAGAATGCCCATTCTTGATGTATCGAAGTCAGCTGTGTGTGAGCATACTGTGGATAAGCCAGCCTCTACATTAGGTTTGATAAACCCCAAATCCTCGCTAAGGAAAACAGATACGTTCCTAGAATGATCCGCGAGGCTATTGAAATTCAAAAACATCCTAATTTCATTAGGAAGGACGACTGGAAACTTTCTACCACCTGGGACCCACTCAGAAAATCATTGAAGTCTCAAATTCACTATACCAGATACAAGATAATATCAGCTCATTCTGAAAAAATCCAGGGCAGTACGCGAGACAATTAAGAAATCGTTGGCGGTAGTTTGAATTATGTCAACTGACAGACAAATGCCACCTCAGTCTACCCGTGACCACGGACTACTGCAAGGTGTTCGAAAAAGTGGTAGAAGTGGTATACAATATGTCAAAGACCAACGCCATACAAGCATAGCTTACGTAGCGGAGCATACTGCGAGACGGCGTCAGCCATGACATAGTTAATGTCTCTATAACAGTTCGCAAAAGCCCATCAAGTCAGCCTCCGCGACGTCAAGCAACATTCAATATTATAATATTGGTCATCATTGGTCGGTTGCGACACTCAGGACGCCAATACATGAATTAGTCAAGATTAATATGATATTAAAAATATGTAAATTGTATTATTCATAATTAACTATGTTATTTATGTGTCTTGCCATACATAATTCATTATTATTATTATTTTATTTTACACCTTATATCCAAGGGACATATTGTACACCGCGAGCGGGTCGCTAAATTATTTAAATAAAAAGTCTTTCAATTTCTCTTTACATACATTTTAGGCAGAGAAAACCTAGTGCTAAGACACTATTCGCTTTGGCCCAATTTTAGAAATATTGCGATAACAGTAGCAGAATTAAACGTAGCGCTTTGTTATCCTGTTATCCGGATAAGGAATTGGAAATATGTTTTTTTGTTCGAGTAGAAATCGAACCTACAACCATTACGCTTACAGTTAGACGATGTGCAGCTGTACCACGACGCCCACAAACATTGTATCTCCATTATAAAATTATTTATTAATTATTAAAACTTAAAAAAAATCAAGAATTATGATAAAGCTAGACACTAAATAAAATCAAAGAAGGCCTTGAACTTCAAAAGAAATCAAAAATATTTTGGCACAATATTTTGCTTAAATTAACAATACGTCAATCATTTAAAATTCCTTTGTTCGTCGAGGTTGCATTGTAGAATATAAAATTAAAAATAGACGTACGTTCATCTTTGTTTCGTTTTTAAAAAATATTTAAAGGTAATAAATACTCTAAAAATAATTTATAGTTAAAAAATAAAGGCTGAAAAAGCTAAATATATTTCAAAATCAATAAGTTTTATTGACTGATCGCTGTCTTTACATGAAAGATACTTGGGATAAAGTATTATCGGGGGCATTTATCAATATGTGTTTTTTATTTTTTTCTGTTTGTCTATGCCTTTGTGCTCAGACGTAGCTCATACAAACTATATTTTAAGAGATTAAACAAAATTTTCTTTGTTGGCAAGCATCCTGTAACATTTTGTACAAATATTTTACTTCAGTCAGCTCATAAATAAAAAAGGAACATCAATACAATGTATTTAAAAAAATCTCTCTATAATCTGTATCCCGCAAACAACAGGGTACAGGGTCCCGCAACGGAGGGAGCCTAGTGTTAAGGCACTTCGTTCCCTACTTTCTGCCGAATTCTGGAGGCATTACGTGCTGCGTGGTGACCACCTGAGCTGGAAAGTACAAATAACTCTTTAAAATATATTTAAAAAAATATCGCATCTGTTTAGTTTGCAAGGTAGGTAGGTACTTTGTACTGCGGTCTGACCTTGGTCTTAATCGATACAACGCTATGCCATCTCAGTTCTTGTAAACCATTGTTTCAAATTTCCGTTTTCCATGAAGTCTACCAATGTTTCGTAATGAAATTATGTAAAAGCTTTGAAATAACCAAATACCGAATATATTTCGTAATTCAATTTATATATTTTTTTAAGTTTTTTTTTGTTTTGACTAGATTTTTGTTTACGAAATGCGGCGTTGAGTTTCACCACTAAATACTGTAACTGACTCCCCACTCTACTCAATAAAATATTTAAATAAAATTATCTAATATAATTTTAATATTTTAGTATGTTATTTTGAATTTATCGATATTACTCGTGATACGTCTAATATAGATAGAACCCTTCCATAGTGATCGTAAGTAATCCAAGATCTTTTAGAGATTCAGAGGTAACAATATAACATATCGTAGTCTGTCCGTTTTAATCAACGACATTTCTTAAGTATATCGAAGACGTCTTATCTTCCTCTCTTCTATAACTGTGTAGAATCTTTAGTTATAATAAAAAGAAGAAAACGCAAGGGCATCGCCCCGCCCCTGCACCATGAATTCCTACCAGACCGTGGTTGCAGCAGTCGTTATTGAACCCACCGGTACGTTCGTGTGTGATCTTTTTTAACGTACTGGTTACGCTTGTTTATATTAAGATTATATTAGAATGGTGATTCCTGACGTTGATTGATTTGTGCGATCAATATAAATCGTTGGTTCGAACGCACTATCGCATGGCGGCCGATATGTTAAATAAACGCACGACACACGCCCAACAGTCGTGTCTCATTTGTTTTCTACATTAAAACAAGTTGTTAGTCTCATAGGCTGACACTACTACATACACCAGAGTTCCAGGACATAAAATAGCATCACACAACTACTTAACATACAACGAGTTATAGCAATTTGCCTAGCCAAGCATATTAGTAACAGCGAAGCCAAGCAGCAGTCGGTTGTGACTCCAATATCAGTTATTAGTAAAACATAAGGTCAATGAACTCTGACAATCGTACAAATAATTTATAATTAATATTTTGTTACTGTCTAATATCTTTATAATAATTTATTAAATATCTTGACAGATTACCTTTATTGTAGGACATTAAGTAGACTCATATTATATAATATTTATAAATCGTAAATAGTATCTACGTATTTTGATATAATAATTTTATATCAAATTATAAATGATACTATTATATTTATATTTCGATTCATAGTAACATGTTGAATATTTACTAATATGATATATAGACATTACATTTATACTCCATGGTTAACTCAGGAAATTAAGCTTCTTATGGCTAAACGGAACACTGCAAAATCTAAATATAAGAAAAATCCCACAAATGTTAATTTACAGAAATACAAAATTCTACGGAACAAATGCAATAGGACTTGCAGGGATGCCCGACGAAATTATATAAATTCTTCAATCAATTTCAGTAACCCAGCAAAGACTTGGAAATTTCTGAACGCGATGGGAATAGGAGGTAGACGCATGCGT